>DVZL01007774.1:0-10584 GCA_018236625.1 Lasaia peninsularis
TTTAATTGTGAACAAAATATAATTTATAAAGCTGAGGAGGTTGTTTGCAAAAATAAATGATGCCCAAATAAACTATTACACGCGGACGAAGTCGCGGCCACAGCTAGTCTAGAAATAAAAAGTATTCTTTTGTATTCACTTTGTATTCTGTATAGTGTTAATCAACAAATTGGAGTCTGTTAAACTGCTATAATTTTATTTTAAAATTATACTCTGATAATTAATATAATTTATATCAATTTTTTTTTTGTAAACATATTAGGTATTTTAATAATTATTGTTTATTAGTATTAAAATAATGCACTTCTGGACGTAACTATTGCATCAAATATAACTGACGCTATAAAGACCACTTATGATTAATACTTATAATTTATAGCTGAGCTCGATCTTTCATTTAAAATACATTCATACACTGATAAATAAAACTAAAAATATTTTGTCGAGAGCAAATCAAATACTTTTTCGCTTGGCAACAAAATATAAAAAAGGTAACACTAGCCACGCTTGCCCTTCACTTTTCAAAGGTAAAATGTCAATTTTGTAATGTCAAATGTGAAATGTCAAATGATTAACATGATCGAATAGAGATCACGGAAACTCCAAATTGATTTATTTTTTATCTTCAGTATCTAACTTATGTGGAGATTAAAACAATAAAATAAATCAAAGTTACTCCAAATATTTTCGGTAAGTGTATTAACTTCGAGTCCGAATGTGATGTGATTGATTAACGCTTAATTTTTTTTTGTTTGGGCGTTTCTCGTTAACGTGTAAACCTGCTATTTGTTGTTTACCTCTCGGCAAAAGTAGAATTACGACTTTATTTCTTGTGTAGAACGTGTTCATCCGCTGTAACAGTAAACCGAATGTATTACATCCGTTACTCGGCGGGAGTCTCCTTCACAAACGTTTAACTATACTACGTAATATCTTCAGTAAATAGTGTTTCCTCGAAGTCAGGTAATTTCCATTGATTGTCGTTTTTTTCGTTATTTGTGCTTTTACTATGAAAGATAACTTTGAATTCAATTTTTTTCGTAGTAGTTTTGCGATTGCACCGAAAATTAAATTTATTCGTGCTTACGCGACCAAAATGTAGATTTTTTTGCGGAATTTGAAATTAAAATTCATATTTCTTTTTAAACTCTGACCCCTGCCCAATTGTTTTGCTATGTTGATGTAATGCGATGTTTTAGCCTTTAAATAACCTTCAAAACTCGAGTACATTCACACATAAATCACATTTAAATTAATTTTGAAACAATTTCATACAATCTTATAATACGAAATATAATTGTTTCAAAGAAATATTTTGATGAGTAATTCAATCATATTTCAACCATTGAACCAATTGTGATTGTGATTACTTTCATCTAGATCAAAGATTTTGATTATGTTGTTAAAGAAAAAAGTATTCAAAATGAAGATAAAAGAGGATGTAGAATATATAACTTAAAAATATGGAATATATGGCCAGCAAATACTGTATTTAAATTATAATGGAAACTGAACGGTGCAATATGAACTTTTATCTTAGTTTATCTTGCAGTTATGCTCCGTTAACATTGTTACACAATTTTGTTGTGATGTGTGTTGAATATACTGAGATATCTTTTATTAAATAGTTGCTAAGATAATGAGGAAATGTTTATTAACTGTTTTTGCCTGACAAGAAATGTATGTATCATTATTGTATATTAGTTTAGGCATCTCTATAACCTAATTAAGAAAATTAATGTAATACTAATTTAAATAAAGGATATATGCATTGATGTTAGATATATAAATATCAGTTAAGCATTTAGTAAAGTTTGCACAAGTCAAAATCTTTTTTTTTTTAGACTAGGCTTTCTTATTGTACGCTTAGAATTAAAGTGACTGAATTAAAAAAATGCAATTTGTGATAAATAAGCAAGAAAGTTATCAAAAATTGTAGTTTTGAATACATCTTGATATATCTCTTTTGTGTTTTGCAAACTATTGGTTTTAACCAAACTAGTGGATTAGCTTTTTGAGTACACAATTAGAAATGTAAATTTATATTTATAGTGAAATGATAAAATTGAGTAAGTATTACATACATTTTGAGTTAAATCACTTTGATTCTAACCTTGCGTTATATCTTCATATGTTACATTTTTGTCTTCAGGAGTTTCAACAAATTCTGCTATTTTTTGAGATGGAAATGATCTGGTTAATTTAATTTTGCTATGATAGGATTGTACACACTTTTTTTATGAGAAATAGTAGAGCTATTAAGGTTTTTGTTACAATTTGATCTGGAAGTCCTTAAGAAGTTTACTTATTGAAAAATGCTAATAAATTTTTTTTTTCATTTATGCTCTATATCTTAAAGATCTTGAATTCAAAAAATCAACAAATTAATTTATATGCTAACTAGCTGACCCATCAGACATTGTCTCGTTATATAAATTATTTTAAACAAAAATATGCTGAGATTGACCACTCTCATCACCCCAGAGGGTAAAACGGGACCCTATTCCGCTGTCGTCTTATTGTGATCGTGATAGCTAGACGATTTAAATTTTCTCAAATAATGTATTCCTGTTGCCGCTATAACAACAAACATTAAAATATAGACTAAACTGAATATTTAAGGGGGCTCCTACTATATACAATAAACCATCTGACAAATAGATAACTATCCATGTTTAGATCATAGTAAAAAGAATGAGCAGTCACTCGATATAATTTCAGAGTCAATCAAGCATATTCACTTCAAAATAAACAACTGAAATGTATTTGTATGTATGCAGAAAACATATTATGTATTTACTGTTTTATAGACATTAGATGCAGTATGGAGTCTGGATTAACTTCAATATTAATTTTAACGTTATTTTGCAGGATATTCTAGACAGAATGACAAGTACTAGAAAGTTCCCATGGCTTTGGGCTATCTTCTTCTTGGTTATTAGCATCGGTGGACTAATTGCCTATGATGTATCAAGAGTTGGTGGCAACTTCCCAAGTGAGTATGATTTTAAACTAAAAACCTGATAAAATTTTTCCAATATTTTTTCAGCATTAATATCAGGTTAGACGTTAACAGTCATGAAGAGAATCTGAGAATGTTGAAAATGTTTACTCCTTCCTAATCATATCTTACATTGACTGGGCTCTAGCTTTGTTTTCAATAAAGATGCGATATTGTTTGGGTTTCAGTGCTTCATAAATATATTTCAATATTTACTGATTGTTGAAGTTCTGTAACTTCAATACTAATAATGAATGCAGCTGGGCTAAATAGCCTCAAAAATATCTATATTGCCAAAAAAGTTTCTTGCAGTTTTGCTATATTTTTTATGGGATAAGAAAGCAAACAAGCAAACAGGTCTTCTAATGGTAAGAGACAATCGTCACCTAGATAGAAACCATAGACGGTGGTGTCACTGTCTGTAGTCAAGCTTTTAGACTGGATGTGCAAGTTTACTACCAGTTACTTTACCCTCCAGATCGGAACATGACGACGTCATTATGGCGACAGGAAAAGATAAGGGACCAATATTAGGGTGGGCAAGTAGCTGCACAGCACCCACCATTAGTCATGTCGGAAGTAACCCAGTTAACTGATGCTCTCCTCTTACAAGCTTATTTATTAAACCAACGAGTGGATTATATCAACACTTATTTATTCTAACAACAATGTGAAAATAGACTATTTTAGATTATTCTTTGTTCTCTTTGCAGAGAGTTCAACTGGGAAGCTCTTGAATGACCTTGGTGTCCTTGAGCAAAGTCAATACGCATGGCAAAAGACATTATCAACATCAGCTCGTGGATATCTCTGGTTAGAGACAAATGCACCAGTATATTACGAACAAACGATAGAATTCTGCAAGCCATACGCTATCCTCTCTAAGGATGTGTTTATTATTGCTACTAAAAAACTTGGTGTTTTATTCAGCAACGGAAAAGAGTATGTTGTGGAGAAAACACCAATTGTGTTGGCTACTATAGAGGAATATGCACCTGGTGTGGTGGATACCGTTGGTTTGTATGCCGGGAATGGTATAGCAGCAGTAAAAAAATATTCAAACCAATATTACCAACTGGCTGGTGATTATTTGAAAACCAAAGTTTTTGTGTAAGTATTTTTGCTCACAATGTATTAAAAAAAGTGAAAGCAGTATTATTTGTAATAGTTATATTTATTAACTTAACAAATAAGTCATTTCCAGTTTAAAGGTTTTGAAATTTGAAGCAGATTCTTTTTAACCCTTAAGATTTCTTTATTTTATGTTTGTGTAATCAAAACATTTTCATAGATTTCTTAATGCGTAATAAATTTCCAAATATTCATTTTTTAAATTAAAAAAATCGAAAGTATTTTTGCACGCATTACTTTTTGCGGACGGAAAAACTTAAGTTTTAGCCCTGATGTAAAAAGTGAAACTGGTTATTTCAAGAAAAATTTTCAATTATAATTAATATATGAAAAATTACATGTGTTTTTCCATTTAAAATAGGTGATGTTGGTTTAGAAAAGTAATTAAATGAAATAACTATAATTTATTTGCAGAAAATGCATGTAGAAAGTAAGTTTATTGGCTGCTACTGACACTAATCTTAATTAGTAGTAATAGTAATTAGCCATTTGAATAAGGCTGGTATGTAATTTGCTAGGCATAGAGTTGTTACTTCTCTACACCAAAAAACCAACTCTACTTTTAAATTATGGGTCTATTTTAACTCTCAGATATTCATAACTAGGAACAAATAAATCTAGACAAAAAGTAATCATTTATCCTTTTGTGAGTTGTAAGAGTCTCTTAATTTAAGTTTTGTCGAAATATATGTGCTTATTCTCTGCATAAACACATGACTCTCGTGGTGGTAAGAAACTATAATTTTCTTTAAATAACCTAAATGCAGAAGGTTTTGCATCCTTATCGAGCTGAGTTGTCTCACAGTGTTCTACCTACCTACCTACCTACCTTCCTACCTAATGCCAACAACCATGGGCATGATTTATGAGACATGGGCCTTATCCCTTTACCATGATACTTGATATTGAATATGGCCTCCTATTGCAACCCGGAAGCTAGTGCCAATCATGTATTAGGTTGAATTCTAACATGAAAATCCGAGTTTCCTCCCAATGTTTTGCTTCCTTAAGACAACTCAGGAGGACTTTACTTAAAGTAAAAAACTCATTGGTGAAGCTAGAGTCCTATACTCTAACCACTGAAACTTCTATGTTATGTGTATATACATTTTCTTTTTCAGCGGTGAATGGGCCCCAGAAATATTGCAAAATAAAACCCAATTAGCTTTGAATGCTACAAGAACCCATATGACAACATACTTCCACTGGTTCAGAGAACAAGTGCATGTTTACTCGGAAATACCCTGAAGCTAACAACAAACTATAATTGTGAAGTTCATAGACTCAGTGTAAAAGTGTTGATTAAGTTTAAAGACGGTTCACAATAATTTAATTAAAAAATCTAGATGTATGATAATTCGAATATATCTTAATCTACAATTTTAATTGGAATGTTGCCTAATTTATTGGATATCAGATTTACAGACAAAACTTCTTTATTTTTTAATTTTTTCTTCGATAATTAATGATGAATTACCTAAAAAATTTGGATATTGCATGTCAATTTTAATTTGTCTCTCTCACATTAAAAAATAAAAGCAAACATCGAGATGTCTTAATTTTAAAAAGGTTATATCAAAGAGATAAATATAAAATTTTTATGCAATGTCATAGTCACAGTTACATATTCATCTTTGTTAATGTTAAAACGAGTTAATTTTTATTTTTGTTAATAACCTAAAAGTATTTTTTGTCACTTGTAAACTTGACAGCACAAAATAATGTTTTATTGCAACGAAAACACTTGTGTCGTTGATGTACATGTTAAAAATATTTGCTTAAATAATTAGAATATCGCATTTATCTAAAGCTAATATGCTTTTACTGATTTACAACCAATTTGTAAATGTGGCGACAATTGTTTGGTTAATGGAACAGATATTTGCATTTAATGTAAAATTTTGTAACTTAAATTGTTTATTCTTCACTGATTGGCAAATTATTCTTCTAATGTGAACTCTACAATAATTGAACTACATTCTAATGATGCATATTTTTATATTTCAATTTACTTAATTTGTGTTAAAACTAACGAGAAAAGGTTTTTAGCATCACAAGTTGAAATATAGTGAAATTTATTTATTAATTAATTTTGAAAATTATATAATATAATTATTTCACCTATAATTCCATTTACTCAAAGTTTTAATTTATTTTTACCATTTTTTTAATGTAAAATAATGACTCTCTATTTCCTTAGTTCTGTAACTCATTTTTTAATAAGGGGCAATGTTTTTTTTGTCCAATGAAATCACAAATTACTTTTCTTAATTTTGTGTAATGTAATTGGCTTAAAATGAATAATTAACTATTAATAGATTTTAAATTAAGATATTTTATTAATTAGCATAGTTCCTTTTAAAATTCATATCTACTATCTTATTTCCATTATTTCGCTGACTCTCATTAATAATATTTTGTTGTTAATAAATTTGCGTAATTTGTCCAGAGACATGACAATTTCATTTGTATTTATTATCTGTTGCTTATAAGTCTGCCAGCAATTGATTTTCAGAAGTCAATTGATGGTCTATATTCATACTAGGACGTACAGATAAAAATCATAAGACAATAAAAAAAATATTTTTTGTGTATAATATTAACTAAATTGTCAAAAAATATATTAATATTTTGTTATTATCCAAGTATATACAATTTAACAGTGAAATGCTTGATTGTCTATCACATAAATTAATTATTCAAATATTTGACATTCCTGAAAGCATTTATGAGTATGTATGGAAATATATAAATTTAGATGGCAACCCCAATAGCCGTCAGATTATCTTGTGAAAGTGTTTTGTAGAATATTTATTTGTATTATTAAACATCGTGTGTTTTAACAATAAAGAGGAATGAATTTCTATTGTGATTTTATTGTTATTGCTGAACATTGTTGGAAAGAAGTTTTTTTTACCTCATCCTTTGCTATGAGTAATACTGATACTTCAGTCACATGACGTTACTGTAGCCTAACCAAGTCAGCCTAAGTTTCGTAGACTCTAATAGTACATTCTGCCACAAGGTCTTCCCTTAGTCTCGGACCTACTCAATATGCTCACAAAACTTCATGAGAATCGGTTAAGCCGTTTCGGAGGAGTACGGGAACGAAAATTGTGACAAGAATTTTTATATATAAGATATTCATAAAAACCTCCCTCTTGAATCACTCTAGCTATTTAAGAAAACCGCTTCAAAATCCGTTGCGTGGTTTTAACGGCCTGGCTAGACGGCGTGCAGTGAGTGTCATCATAAGGTTATTACAATAATTATTAGATGGGATATAAGACCCCAACATACGTGTTAATCTAGCCGTTCATAGCCCAAGATGGTAACAATTTACCACGCTCGACATTGTCGTGTTCCTTGCTAGAGTAACCATGGTATTTGTACTAAGATAAAATGTAGGAAATTAGATGGCAAAGTATCAATAACATCTATAAAGTTTATATGCGACGATTTCATTTACCATCTGGAGATTGCATGTTTTCTGTCTTGTAACATTAAAAAATAAGAATCTTAAGTATGTCCGTAAGCTTTGGCATATTTATTTTTTGTGTGTGCTCAGTTTGTAAAGAAAAACAATATTTAAATAATTCACTTTTTATTAAAGAACAACTTATTGGTATTGTTATAAATGACCTCTGCTAGTTCATCGATGTCTTCACCTCGAATTGCTGCCAAAATCTCCAAAACTTGTCTGAAAATAAAGGTTTTTTTTAGAATTTAAAAGATAGTAATAGTAGGTTCGCATTTAAAATGCAATGTACGTAAGGTACATGGTAGTAATTTGATTGGTTAAAGATGGTCCATTCCTAATAAGAAAGTCAAGTTCACAGTGACCATTTGAAGTCTCTTTCCTAGTCCTAATAAAACACTGCCTTCTTAATAAACTTACAAATTAAGATCTCCAACATGTCTACTTTAAAAATTCAAAATAACATAAATTCAACTACCTATTTATAGACGATTCTATTTAACAAATAACATTGGGGCGTTCATGATAGTTTGTAGAGAGACAAGAAAGTTTTTAGATTGAGAGAGGCATGCCAAATATTATTTTTTTATATTGACTAATATGTTGCTGAGTGGTTTTTACAACTTCACTGAACTTTGTGGGCAGAGTGCTCAGTCTGAGAAAATGACTAATATTTTATTTGATAGCACTATTCAAAACAGCATAGTGACATATCTAGTGATTGGTAGGTAATCAATCACTAGATGTCGCTAGATCTGTATACCATACATGCAGATGTATTTATTTATTGAATTTGTTTTTGGGAAAGGGAGGGAATTAAATTACAACTAAAGAAATAATAATAAATTTTACTGGACAAATTACACAAATTGATCTTATCCCAAAGTGAGCAAATTAAATGCTTGTGTTATGGGTGTTAGATGATACTAATACATAGGAATACTTAAATATATACCAGAATAAATTTAATAAAATCCAGACACGGAAATACAAACAAATGTCAGTCCCCGTCACGAACTGATCCCGAGCCTTGCAGTTAGTTGATGTGGTTAGGCATGTACGCCAGTACATGTACTAACGAGGAGGACAATAAAAGGCGATACTCACACAATATTTACAGGTTCGTTTCTCCCTTTTACTTGGTTATCAGAATCAACTTGAAACTTCTCTTTTTTCACAGTTGGGAACTTTGTCTTTACATGTACATAGCCAGGGTGTGTTTGCTTCACTTCACACCATGGACAATCTGTCTCTATCATCAGCCGATCCTGAGGTATCTTGGCTGCTACATCTAGATTTTCCTTTGTACGAAGAGAGCTGTAAAATTATTTAAATTAAGTTATGGCTCCCAATATAACTAAATATTTTCCTTAGTCAATGTTTTGTAAACATTTTCTCTCTATACTCTTTGAACAAATGATGATGATGGCAGAACAAGAAATGTAAAATGTATCAATTCAAGCTATTTATTTAACAAAACTCATAGACCTAGTGCCTAGAAAAAAAGGTGAATATATAAAAAATTACCATCCATTTATCCCAATATACAAGCCCAAGGATAAAATCTTGTCCAATGCTTCATGTGATCCATCAAATGAATGAACTACTCCTCCAATATACTGGTCCTTGTTCCGTTCTAGTATGTCTACCAAATCATCAGCTGCAGCTCGACAATGCAGGAACAATGGCAGGTCAAATTGCTTACTCAACTGCAGCTGGTATTCAAAATACCTAGAATATTACCCTTCAATTAACTATTATTTATTTGTGGCTTTATCAGCACAAAATAATAATAAATTTGAAAAGAAACTTTTGAAAACAAGCTTTTATTTAAAGGCGCTAAAAAGAATAAAACAAACTTGTTACATCACTACACAATTTGAAATGAAAGATTGATGATGATTATTTATTTATCTTACACTTTATTGCACACAGATAATATTAAAGAGGTAAATGCAAACAAAAATGTAAAAAAACATTATAGGTGTCGCAAAGAGGCATGTGTATTTGGCATCAATAAAAATAATAAATTGTAAAAGTGTGGCATTGGGCCTACCATGCCAAAAGCTTTGTAGTTGATTAAATTATGTAAATATGTGGAGTGCTAGAGGCATTATGGACTTCTGATAGTCATGCTATGTACCTTCAAAAAACCTTGCAATTATGTATATTTTGATAATGTGCATTTTATATTTACAACACACAGAAAGCTGCAAGTGGAAGCTAGTTATTCCTTATTATCTTGCAAAAGTCTGCGTTCTTCTATTGGAAACTTAATGCACAAACTTACTTTAACTGAATATCTTTCTCACAGAAATGCAATCTTTCATAATCCAATCCGCATTCTCCAACTGCAACTACCTTATCCCGATTTTCGATAATCAAACTTTTGCAATCTTCAAGATATTTTTTTGGATCCTGTTTAAATTCATTACATCTTGTGGGGTGACATCCTACAGTGGAAAATAAACGGGCTGAAATTTTATTAAGTTTACATAAAGTTTAAAAATTCTTCATGTATTAATCATTAATTTTTGTTGTAATGGAAGCCTCTTTAAAGATTTACTTTATTTTATATTTTAGTATTTATTGTTATAACAACAACAGAAATACATCATCTGAGAAAATTTCAACTGTCTAGCTGTCACAGTCTATGAGATACAGCCTGATGACAGATAGACAACATAATCTTAATATTAATATGGTCCTTTTATGACCCTTTGGGTACAGAAACCTACATTGGCACTTACTGAAAGCATAATAATCATAATAAGTTGTCCTCATTGCCATGAGTGACATTTGATACTGACAACCATCTAAGTACCTATAGGGTCATTTCGCCAGTTCGCGTCCATCACCCTATTCGCGTCCATTTTTTGGACTTCCCTATAAAAAATCTCGAAAATAGGTATAATAACGCACGAAATCACCGAAAAGTCGTTGCCGCCAATACCTCATTGTATAAGAGGCACAC
>DVZL01007775.1:0-10584 GCA_018236625.1 Lasaia peninsularis
CGTCGGGAATCGAACCCGAGCCTCGAGGTTAGTCGATGTGGTTAGGCGTGTACGCTAGCCACTCGGCCAACGAGGCGGTCAAACTATACATGTTACTTAGAACTATACATGTTAGAACTATATATGTGACTTAGGACTATACATGTTGTATACATAAAAATCTTCCTGTTGAATCACTCTATCTATTAAAAAAACCGCATCAAAATCCGTTGGTTATTTTTAAAGATTTAAGCATACATAGGGACAGACAAAAAAGTGACTTTGTTTTATAATATGTAATGATATCAAATTTGATAATACACATTACACATGCTATGTATTTTTATATGGGTATATATTAACATACGGTCAATATACACGTATATAATATATACATATATAAACCCTAAAAAGAAAAAGAGCTGTGAACAAATGTAATTTTCGGGAACGTCGCTGCTGCAAATTGAGCGTTCAACTCGAATGGAATTCCTTGTGAACGTACGGAACCAGCAACATTAGCTGGACTGAAATTGTTTCGAACTATTTAATGCATAAGTTACGTTTTGAGGTTTTGCGAAAATTTGCTTTTGGAACAGGTTTGTATTTTACATAATAAATGCTTTTGCTATTATTAAATCGGATTTTTTTTTCTAAATTTTCAAAAGTAGTTTTGTAACTTTTAAGTAGTTATAGTCAACTACATAAATGGAGGTAAATTCTTAGGCTATCAATGCTTTAAAGGATTGGTTTACTGCTAAAGAAAGTACTGAGTTGTTCCCAGTATATATTGATTACATTCCTATAATATAGGAAGACTATCATATAGTTGAACGTATCGATAAATTTGTGTAATATAAGGTTAGAACCTATCTCCTATTCTACTTATTTCAAACTTTATATTTGACCACCTCGTTGGTCGAGTGGCTAGTGTACACGCCTAACCGCATCGACTAACTGCGAGGCTCGGGTTCAATTCCCGACGGGGACAGACATTGTGTAATGAACATAGATGTTTGTATTTTCGGTTCTGGGTGTTTATTAAATGTATTCTTATATCTATTTAAGTATTTCTATGTATTAGTACCGTTGTCTAACATCCATAAAACAAGCATATAATTTGCTTACTTTGGGGTTAGATCAATTTGTGTAATTTGTCCAGTAATATTTATTTATTTATTTATCAACGACCTGTCCGCTTAATTTATACAAATAAATAAATTTGCAGTGTCTGTATGTAATATTAAAATAACCTCTTTTCACTTAATGCAAATGTGTGTTTACAAGGTATACCCAAATAATAGTTTTGTCTGCCTGTCTGTCTTTCGCTGGCAGTCAGCTAATAAAGTACGACTTTTTACCAATCATGGGATTGTATATTACACTCCCTATGGCCAGTCCGATCAACTAAATGGATCAACTAGTTGATCAGAATGGAACTCCATTGAGGCTTTATTTCCTACTGAATCAACTAATTCATTTGTTAATTAAGTAATCAATTTCTTATTTTTCTTAATTCCTTTCGAAACAACTAACCACAAACAATTATTTGAAACTTTTTGGTTACGATGATGATATTATGAATCTTTTAAAACTCGCACAACAAAATGAAATAAAGTAGAAAGACAGAATTTCGACATAATTACCTACATAACATCTGTGAACGTATTTGGGGTTCTGTAAACATTTAACATGAATTGGTGGTTCTATCGACAGTATCCCTCCACACCGGTAGGTACAACGAATCCCGAGTAAAAAAAGTCAGTCAGAATATACATAATATCACGGAGACAGAAAAAAGCATTTTAAATTCGTATACATACGAATATAATTAAACTTACTTATAAATTTGGTACTACATTAAGTATCTGTATACATATTTACACTTTATCTTAATTTTTCAAGAGCTTGTCCAACAGAGATCTCTCTAGTTATTAGTAGCATCATGGTCTGTCTAATTTTGTCGTCGCGATTTAGATATTGTTAGTCACAAACGTGCTTGTGGGTCACCTGATGGTAAGTGATCAGCGCCGCCCACGAACACCCGCAACACCAGAAGTATCACAGATGCGTTGCCGACTTTTTAGGAATGAGTATGCTCTTTTCTTGAAGGTGCCTAAGTCGTATCCGTTTGGTAATACCGCCGTTGGTGATTCGTTCCACAGGTGTTGTACGAGGCAAACAATGCCTTAGGAATCGCACGGTTGAGGAGCGCCACGCATCCAGGTGGTAGGCGTGAAATTTTAGGCTCTGTCGCGATGTCCTAACGTGAAACTCAGCGGCAGGTATCAAACCAAACGACTCTTCCGAGCATTTCCCGTGGTAAATGCGGTCGAAGACAGTGAGTGAACAGATATCTTTACGCAACGCCAAAGAGTCAAGCCGATTGGAAAGTGCCCGGTCGTCAACGATTCGAGACGCTCTATGTTGAATGCGGTCAAATGGAAGGATCTGGTACTGGGGAGCCCTCGCCCAGAGGTGAGCACAGTACTTCATGTGGGGCCGAATTTGTGCCTTATATAGCTGCAGACGATGTGTCGGCTTGAACTACTGTCTCGCCTTGTCAAGCATACCAAGCTTTTTAGAGGCTATTTGAGCCTTCCCTTTTAGATGACGAAACTAAACGTCACTCGAACCGTCGACGCCAAGAATTTCAATACTAGCTGAGGCAGTTAGGGAAACGCTCTCAAATCGAGGTGATATGATAAAGGGGGACTTTTTAGCGAAAAACGCGCATACTTGTGTCTTCTTTGTTATATTATGAAAATATATGTTATTTTCATACATCAGGATCAAATTTAATCAATAGGAATATATAATTATTTAAAATGTTCCTATCGGATCAACTAAATAGTTGATTCATTGGGAATAAAAAATAGTTGATTGTTATTATTTGATCCGTATTAGTTGACCCGTTTAGTTGATTGGACTGGCTGTAGGGATTACACTATATTTAATATCATATTATTCGTTTTCATTTTTTTTTTTTCGGACCCTTTTACTGAGACTCTGCTTTCCGTCTTTTTTTTTGTTTCCCTGTCCGTCTGTATGTCTGTGTCAGGGATAAGAGCGTGTTCTCCCTGCGATAGACCATTCATACTCGTAATATTTGCACTCGTCATTGGGGAACCCCTTTAATATCATGCCTTAAATCGTCCCCAAACGCTTTATGAGATTTAAAATTATTAATTGTGCTGAAACTGACATCGCTGTTATCATTGCGACAATTTTCTCCCACTTCCCGTAGCTCGAAACGACTTGCTGCGAATAATTAGAAAAGCAATCTCCGGCTGCGCGGTTGACTGTACGATGGAGATCAGAAGGCTAATGGAAGCTTTCTTTAGAGTTCAATCTTTTGCTGTTTTACACCTTGAGTGTGGTCTTTTTAACTTTCAAATACATTGAGCAGCAAAAATTTTACGTATTTTGTGCACAATTTTCTTAATTATTTATGATAAGAATACTCCCTGTTACTTGATTGAAGTCCAAATTTTGTTTTCTCTCAGACACACGTCTTGTAATTACGGTCGTCTAACTTTCGTTCGAACTCTTTCTATTCAGAATTCCCGTCTATGGAATGACCTTCCTCTTCACTTTAAGCAATTACATTTAAAGTTCTTTTTCAAAAGACTTTTCCAGCCACTACTTCTCACGGGATTAACTTAGCAAACTAAAAAAAACAAATTAAATACATTTATAGTTTTTTTTTATAATTTCTTGTCTTTTTTTGTTTTTAATATTGTGTATCTATTTTTTTTATTTTTATGCATATGTCATTGTTCCTTTTTTATCTTTTGTTCCAAAGGTTGGCTGATAGGAAAAGTCATACGCATTAAACTCGCCTTTTGTATAACATATTCATATATGATGTAACTAAAAATAAAAAATATATAAATAAATCAAAACAGAACCCTATTACTGATACTCCGCTATCCATCTGTTTGTCTGTCACCAGACTGTATCTCATGAACCGTGATAGAAAGCTCAAATTTGCACAGATGATGTATTTATATTGCTGCTATAACAGCCATTACTAAAACCATTAGAAATATATACAAAAGTTGTTCCAATACAACAAACGTATTTTTTGTTGCCGTTTTTTATAGATAATTGTTTGGAATCCTTCGTGTACAAGTTCGTCACACGTAAAATATATGAAATTAATACATAATGCATAATAATTTAAACAAATTCGGGGAAGCACATGCTATAAGGTAATCACTTCGTTGTTATTCAGAAACTTTAAATTATTAATTTTACAATATAAAGCTTTAGGAGCAGTAGAGCTAACTATGATATTGTGGCAACCCCAGATAGCTCACCCATTTAAAATATTATCTGTATGACAGTTGTTAAATGTCAGCGGATTGACTTATGAAATATAAAATAGTCTGACTGCGTGAACAAGAACAAGTGTATATATATATATACACTACACTTACTGCTGGCTAGGAAACGGCTCCTGAGGTTGACCAGCGGAGGCCACTTAAGCCAGCGAGCAGTCAGCTCGACTGCGATCAGCACCGGTTCTAGCATTCCGTAACCTACTAAACGTTAGCAACCAGCACACACTATAAATGTTGTTTTTTTCTCTTACAACTGACTTGTATATTATTTAGTTTAAACATACATACATATCTTCACGCCAGGTCCATTGGGTAGTAGGCAGAGAGTATCGAGTACCAAATGTAACGATCTCAACATACTTGGCTAGCTTCCTCCACATTCATTAATATCTTTGTATAAACATGTCGGTTTCGTAGACTTTTGACACTATTGATTGATTTCTTTTTCTTAAATAAGCAATTCATTTTGACTTGTACATTAAATTCTTTTCATTAAATAAGCAACTAATTTATTTTTTATATAGAATCAAGTATTATCGAATAAGTGAAACACTCCACTAAAACTAGTAAATTACAACAATTACAGATATTGAAATAACTTTATCCAAGGTAAATAATATTATTACACACACGCAAATCATTCACGATTACTATTAAAATAAGCCAGGATTAATTTATTAATCCTCGGTGTGACTACCAAATTATTTTTTGAGATTAGGTGACGATTTTTACACACGAATATGGAAAAGTTTTTAATCTTATATACTTTACTAAATATTATATTATGTAAGTAAAGAAGTTGTTAAGAGTAGATTACATTCCTAGGGCAGTACAATAACAAATGGGCAATAAAATAACGTGCTTATCACATGTTTTTCAGTCCTTGCTTTCTTCTCGGGTGACAATCACATGTGACCCTTTGATCACTTCTTCTACCTATTCCCTTTTTACTACCTGTTGAAAGTTGCAATTTTGTTCAGTGCAGCGGGAGAAATATAAATATTTTCTGACCGGGGGCAGGACAAATGTTATCCGCCCGTGGCTTCACCCGCGTGAATTATTTTAAAAACTTAGATATTTTTCAAAGAGCAGTTTTTTTTTTCTATTTACATATATACATGTTTTCACACCAGATCCCTTGCGGGGTAGGCAGAGAGTATCGAGTGCTAAACGTCACGATCCATACAGACCTGCCCAGCTTCCTCCACATTCACCTTTCTCTTCATGCATAAGTACACACCGGGTGCGAAGACTCTTGACACCACCCTCGGAAAATACGTGAGCTATTTGGTCGTGGAATGTCAACCTAGGAGCGTTACTCCACAAATTTTGCAAGGCGCACTCATTTCGACCGCATTTATTATTTTTTCATGCTGCTTTTGACATGCCCAACTCTCAATTCTATAAAGTAACGTTGGGATAAGAACTGAATTGTGCAAAGCGAGTCCAGCCCTATAGCTCAGCGTTTCGCTTTCAAGTAGCTTACACAACGTTGACGTGAAAACATACCTTTTTGATGTACTTGATAAGAAAGTGTCATAATATGTGTGTCCACTGTCCATACATATATCCAACTTTCGCTTTAACAATTCACACATTCACTTTCTTGTATATTTACTGCACCATTAGTTATATTTACTGATGTATTAGAGACTGGTTTCCTTGAGAAATCCTAAACTATAATTTCATTTTAATACTAACCGTTCCCGCGACTTCATCTGCGTTTTTATTTTATTATTTAATGTTATACATTTCTAAAATAAAATTGCAAAATAAAAGTAGCCTAAGCCATTCCTTATCACATAAGTTGTCTGCCAGTGTTAATCGGTCCAGCTATTTTAGAGAATGGCAGGTACAGACAGAAAAATTCTAAAAAATACTATTTTGGTATATATGTATCTTGTGAACATACATAAAAAAGTAAAAAGCGGTTATTTTAATATTACATACGGACCCTCCAATTTTATTTATTTGTATAGATTTAACTGAATAGGTCTTGTTACCTAGTAGGTAGAGGCTGACGGTAAAACCCACAAACCAACACATAGAAAATATTGGTATAATTTAGAATTTTTATTTACGTTCGCTTTCATTCGAATAAAAACAGCTAATTTAACAGCTTCATTTATTGGGCTGCCAGTAATAACATTCACGAACCTTCATTTGTCATTTGAAACGACAAAATTCAAATTATAACATTGACTTTACACTCGCGAATTTATTGTACCCAATTCACCGTCCCTCGAAATGCTTTTTAATAAAGTATTCAAAATAAAACGTACTGCTGCCGTTCGTTATGCGATGAGCGAAAAAATATGAGTAAAATAACGTTTGCACGCGGCTTTGTACATGTATATAAAATACTATAATTTAATAGAATAGAAAGAATTTTATTTCACTTTAACTGCCCGATCCGGCTTCGCACAGTCAGGTCATAGTTGAAATAATGACAGCAGCGCTACCTACCTGGTCCAATTATATTTTTAAATCTTAGAGGAAACCATCGAAAAATCCATTAAAATTTCAACCCAATCGGTTTAGCCGTTTAGAGGTTATGTGAAATAGATAAATTCTTACTATCCGTTCTCCCATTACACGTTTTCCCGTAGGAATGTAGCATTTTTCCGCAGTAAAAAATAGCTTATTCTTCAGGGATAATGTCGGCTTCTATTAGTAAAAGAATTTTTCAAATCGGTCCTGTAGTTTCGGAGCCTATTCAATACAAATAAAGAAACAAGTATTTCCTCTTTGTGCACGGGTACCTTACTCATAGATCTGTAATGCCCTCCGCACGCGCACCCCAGCCTTGGTGACATCCATTTCGCGACGTGTCGTGCAGTTAAAATCGTAATCTTTTAATATCGCCATAACTTCAAAATCAAATGTTCAATTTTAATAATTCACCGACTAAATATTATCTAAAAAAACTGTACTTAGTGATGAAATAATTTATTTTGATAAGAATTAATAGCATGAGTAAAATTAACGCGTTTAAATGCAGTAAAAAAAAGTCGACATAGATAAATATAGTGTGTTCTGAAGTTTTTTGTAGATACTTATAACATCTATAATTAATTAGAACATTTTATGGTTCTATCTTTTATAGTTTAGGCAGCGTACGCAAAATAAGTGACTTTTCTGGTTGTTCTTTTACACTTTGTGTCCGAAAAACCCAAATATCTTAAGGAACCTCATTTTTTACAAAATAAAATATAGCCTATATTATTTGTGGATAATGTGGCTTTCGAATGGTGAAATGGTGAAAAACACAACGTTGCATAAGCTATTGATTTTGTGCCCCGTACGACAACTGGCTTACCTTATGTCACATTGAGTGTGTAAATATATTATGTATCTCGGTCTCTCTTCCTACCACTTCAGGAAAATAATCGTGCGTGAAAATAATCATTACATATTATAAAACAAGGTCTCTTGCTGCCCTGCCCTGCTGCTGTATGTATGCTTAAATCTTTAAAACCAAGCAACGGATTTTGATGCGGTTTTTTTAATAGATAGAGTGATTCAAGAGGAAGGTTTTTATATATATAAAATGTATATACCCATGCGAATCCGAGGCGGGTCACTAGTTTTTTATATTTTCATAAAAATCATTTCTTACAAAAGCCCCTTTATATCTTTCATTAAATATGGAGTACGACAAATTAATTATAGCTGAACGTTTACTGGCGTCATTTACAGAAACACTCGACTGGTTTCGTATTCCTCACTTCTAAAGCACTACTAGACCTTAATTAAAAACACCGCATTGACATCGATAGCTCGGGTGAAATACCAAAAGTGTTCCAAGAACATTTTATTAATTAACTACCATTTTTAATGAACAGTTTCTTTGATTATTTACAGGTATTTTATACTTGATATATTATGTATATGAAACTTATGAAATATTTCTAGATTAAACATAAAATATATTGTCACGCCTATATTCCTCAATGGGTAGGCAGAGATACATATACACTTACGATTAGTCGGCGACAATATGTCTTAAGATGTGACAAGTGCCAATATAGAACGAGTCGCCTTGTATAGGATCGACATGCTAAAATCGCATATCAAAGCTTCCCCTGTGTTAATCCGTGAAACATCTGTGAAAATTCCAATATTGGCGATAGATAGACAAATAGACACACAGATAGAAAGACAGACGGACAGCGGAGTCCTAGTAATAGAATTCGATTTTTACCCTTTGAGTGGAACCCTAAAAATAACATGCTACTCATCTGATGTTAACGTCTACTATATGACCACAATGGCTACGCGCTGGAAATAAATCATAATGGAAGTAATATCACAGAAAGTACATGGGTAAAAGTTCTCAATGGTTCGCGTACGTGCAGCCAATAGCGCGGTTCACGACAACGAGTTAGGACCTCGCACATTAATCCTGTTAGTTTTCGGATGGTTAAAACCGTCAGAAATATATGAGTTTAACAATAAGGATTTTGACGAGTACGAGAGAAAATTATTTACACAATTACAGAATTAATTTTTTCACAGTTTTTTAATTGACATTAATTATTGAACATATTTCCCCCGTTATATTTTCTCCGTGTTTGTCAGGGTTCCGTTAGAGAATAGGCCAACTGCCTACCACCTAGGCAGCTCGTAAGAGGCGAGCACAGGGTCTATTATCAATAACACAGTGTCATTGACTAGTTGGTAGAGTCTTGCAACGACTCATCCGAATTGATACCACCACCTTACTTATTCCTGCCACAATAGCGTCAGTGCTCACCATTGTCGAGTTCTGGTTCGGTGGTTAGGGTAGCCGGTAAACTTACTCACGCAAGAGGCTTACCGTCCCACCCTAAGGTTAGCAACGCACCATTTCCACCTTTGGTGTCTATAAGCGACATATAAAAAAAATACACTGAAATAATTAAATAGTTACCATACCAGAAATAAAGATAGTTAGAACGTACTTAAAGAGGTATTTTTATTCACTGTGAACAAATCGATACATAAACGGTTGTTATATTTGGCCTCATTAGTGAAGTGGAAAACACTTTATTTATAAATAACCTTTCGAGGGCTATCTGAAACATTTTACCCATAAAACATGAGATTTATAAAAGTGTTTCACACGAAAATAAACACCAGCTAAAAATAATGTGCTTTTTAAAGCTAAGTATAAGGATGCTTGTGATAGAAATAGAGAAAAAAAATATTACAGTATTGATCAAAAATCTTTTTAGGAATGTAGGCCAAATGTTTTCCTGAAAATATCGTAAATAAATAATAAGATAAATAGTATATAATATATAGTTTTAAAAGAAATAAATAAATATACACTATGTGTTAAAATATTCGCACACCACAATGTAGAATGTGTTGGTATAATTTAAAACTTTGTAACAACTTTTTAACACACATATTTGGTAAATAAATTATTTTCATTTCATTTTTAATACTTTTTGTAAGAACTAGGTGGCGTTGGTTAAATTTAAATCACGCTATCATTTAGCTTACTTAAGTTGCATATAACTATTTACCAACGCCAATTAATTCGTTCTGAATTTTGAATGTCGCTAACCGTGTGCTTGTTCGATTCCTTATTCCATAATAGACTATTAAAAAAAATAATACTCAAATGGAAAAATACTCTTCATGAAGAATTTAGAAAGAATATAAGATGAAATATTGACAAAGCAGTAAGTATCAAAGAAGGCTTAGTTTGACTGAAAGAGTGTCAAGAGAAGAATCTGATTAATGTGGAAGAAGCTAGGCAGCTATGTAGGGAACGTGGTATTTGGCACTCGATACACTCTCTACCTACCCCGCAAGGGACCTAGCGTGAATATAATATGTATGTATATATACTTATGTTTATTAGTACAAGGCAGCGCTATCCAAACATAAAGCACATTGACCACACAATCAGTTCTACGACCGGTCGATAATGGAGCAGTTTAACACGACGCTTATTGCCTGATAAATCATTTGCCAACATGAGCACTGAGCATATTATGGCGTTTGCACAGAAGGTCGTTAATGTCTGATTCTTACTAACTCTGGAAAATTTATAAGGTTTCCAAGGACAGAGTTAAATTATGTCTAAAGTCCACTAATATTTATTATAAATTTATAATACACAAACAATTAATATAAAAAAACAATGGCAATATGTACCTACACCAAATACTACAAACTTAATTATAAATTAA
This sequence comes from Lasaia peninsularis, assembly GCA_018236625.1. Classification (NCBI taxonomy): domain Eukaryota; kingdom Metazoa; phylum Arthropoda; class Insecta; order Lepidoptera; family Riodinidae; genus Lasaia; species Lasaia peninsularis. The sequence goes on from DVZL01007775.1 coordinate 10,508, forward strand.
AACAAAAAAAAGTACCTTCACGCCTATTATCCCCGAAGAGGTAGGCAGAGGTGTGCTAGTATATCCACGACTCGTAA
>DVZL01007776.1:0-10584 GCA_018236625.1 Lasaia peninsularis
TCTATAGGCCACGGTTGTCTCTTACCATCAGGAGACCCGTGTGCCTGTTCGCTGTCTTATACTATAAAAAAAATCTAATCCCTGCATATTTTTATACCAAAACAAAAAATGTCATTAAGAAATATTTTTTGGGTTAAAACTAATAAATGTTATTAAAAATTATTAAAAAACGTCGTATCAGCAGAGTCCAACCACATAGGTGACTCAACATTTTCATACAGTTTAAAATATCAATAATATATACCAATTAAAAAACCGGCCAAGTGCGAGTCGGACTTGTTGTTATTACATATAAAAACGACAAAAAATCAAGTTTGTATGGGAGCAGTTAGGAACCTTTATACGAGTATATTTATTTTATTCCGTTTTTAGTACTTTTTGTTATGGCAGCAATAGAAATACGTCATCTTTGAAAATTCAATTTTCTGGTTATTAAAATAAATAAATGAGATGATGATATTTACTTTTATGTGCTCGTTAATATTACAAGGTTTGTATGAAAAAAAATGAGTAGGAAGTTCGCCGGTTCAGCTAGTGCATTATAAATTAATACTAGTTTTTTTATTATTTGTTCTGAAAATATCATTTTTATGTTATACGCTCGCAAATATGCCGGTAAGCCTACGAGATCTAGAATATTAAAGTCTTATTTAAACATTAAATATCACTTGGCTCACCTTACAATTACCAGCCTCCGTATCAGTTTTAATACTTATTTCATTCATCCGCTTTTTTTCTTTTGATTTTTTTGCCATTTTCTTTAAAAAAACCCAAACACGTCAACTACCAAGTGACTTAAAACCCAATCTAATCTAGCAGAAGCGTGGGTCCGGCTATCTTATCAAGTGGATTATTTTGATTTCATAACTCTGTATACACTGACGTGGTCCCATATTATCTATTTTTGTTAATTGTTAATTAATTGATTTTTTTCACTTATACTTTTCACCAACGACATTTTTTTATTTTTATGAGATCGAAAAGCAGAAAAATCATATTAATTCTCTGATAAGATATAGAAGTAGTCTATAAATAGTTACCAAAAATAGCAAACATTCTTTCCCCCTGTTGGTCCGGGTTCTATTGTAGAATAGCCCAACTGCCTTCCACCCAGACAGCTCGTAAGAGACAAGCACAGGGTCTATTGTCACCAACACCGTGATATTGACTGGGTGGTAGAATCTTGGAGTATTAAGCGTTTTATAACCACGAGATGCAAGATTGGTCGCTCTATAAAGGCAGGTTAGAACAATCATATTAACACAAACCTATGTCCCGATTTACTATTTGAGCTCGGAACCCTAAAAATAACATATATGTATTTGTACTGTCAAAAAATCTATTTGCGTTCTTTTCAATTTATGCCTCATACTAAATAGCTGAATTGAGATTCTCCTGTCTTTTGTAAGGTCGGTTGTTTATACCCATTATTTTAACTTCTTTGTCTTAACCTTATCCCGTATTATATCAGATAATACCAGGGTCAACTACTTAATCTAGAAGATTACGAGCATATGTTAACTGGGCCCCTACCGACAATACCACTGGTGCTGGTGTTGTGCAGCATCTCGCCTAGGTATTGTCGTGTGTTGGAGGGTAGGCTAGCCGGTAGATTTGCACATAAAGTCTAACAGCCCGACCGCAGGACAGCAACGGACTCAAAACATCTATGGTGTATATGGGGTACGCTGTCCTATTCCATAAAAAATTGACTAGGACACCAGTTTTTACGCTAAGCGATTGCCATCTGACCTCAGCAACCTAAAACCAGAACCTAGATTAAGCCTGATTCGGGTTTCCGCACGATGTATTCTTTCACCGTAAGATCACTCAGAAAATGTACATAGTGCTATGGCGGGATTCGAACTTGGACTTTGCGAATTAAAATCCGAAGCGCGTACCACTCGGTCACCGAGGATGCGAACGTTTTTTTTAATCTTACCCTACTTTCACTTTTACTTTTGTGACAATCTTCTAACACCACCATAATTAAACACAAGCCGAAAGCGTCAAAGTTCCTGTGAGAAATTTCCAACTTTTTAATATTCTCAATCAAAACAAGGGAAAGTTCAGGAGAAATTATAATTTTTAATCATAGAATAACAAGCAGTAATGTCGCTCAGGTTTGGCATTCAGCTTGCGTCTTTGTTTGCTAATAAATTATAAAGTTTTGGCAGAAACGGGAAACTTTGCTGAATATCATTAATTCTAACTCAGCTGGAGTCTTTGTTTAATCAGTGCGAGTTGTTTTCATAGGGTTCGCGGTGGCGTTCGATTGAGTCGATTTATCGAGGGTGTTCACTTGATCTATTGCAACTTGAACTCTAACAAGATACATATTATCTCTGGACAAATTACACAAATTGACCAAACCCAAAGTACGTTAGTTTTGTGCTCGCATTAAGGTGTTAGTCACGATACTAATAGATAGAAATACTTAAATACATACCAGAATAAATTTAATAAACACCCAAATTTGGAATATATGTTCGTCACATAAAATACTTGTCCCGTTGAAACTAACCCCAAGGACCATGGGGCTGGCAAACGTGCGATAGGTGCCTACTCAATCGAAAAGCAGCGCTACGTGTAGTTTTGTAAATCGCGCACGTAATCAAAAAAAATACACTTCATCCCTACATCAAGTGTATTTTTTTGATTACGTGCGGGAAGGGGGTAGAGTAGGCTTAAACCTCACCATTTATTACTACCCTCTATCTCTACTCTCTAAAACAGAACACGACATTGGCTAGCACTCAATTTATGGCGGCAAAAGTCGACTTAGTCACAGTATTAGTAATAAAACTCTTATACAAGTCTTCTTACCCTCCAGACCGGAACACGACACTTCCGCCGCTTTACTGTTTGTATGGTCTACTGCTTGTATGTGAATATGGTCTACGTAAAATCAAGTATTTTCTATTCAACTCTTGCAAAATAATAGGTAAAAAGGTTGCTGTAATACTGCACTACTTGGTGAAGTCGATGGTCTTCTCTACACATAGGATCCTGAGCAATATGGGAAAAAAATACTACATTAATGTCTATGCTAGATTTCTTATAGGGTAGACAGGGAGCATGGAATTTCATGTGTCAAGTTTCCCATATAGAAGTCAAGCTTCCTCCACATTGCCTCCTCATAAAAACACGCCGGAGTATTTCAGAGACTAAAAATCCTCGTATATTAACGAACAATTTGGTCAAAAACTATCACAGATTAAGCTACATAAAACTCAGCTATAATTTAAAGTTCAACGAATCATGAAGTTGAGTTGGAAAATATTTTACAGAGTTCCAGGAAACGTACTCTTCGAACTCAAAACTTAACCGACAAAAGTATCAAGTGAAATATCATGAGCAAAGTTTTTAAACTGCGCAAAGTTTTAATAGAAAGGTAAACAAGCAGGTGATTGTAAATATACGCATACTACACCCACGATATAAAAATATATCTTCACGACCACATCCCTGAAGTATTAACTAGAGGTACATATGCACTAATATGCCAACGATATTAAGTCCCATGATTTGACAGGTTAATCTCAAGTAAAATTTTGCTAATTTTGCTCGTCAAATGTAACAATATAATTATGTTTCTCATATAAACTGTTAAGAATAAGTTGTCTCTCGTGCGTCAAAGTCGGTCACCGACTAAACTCGACCACAGATAATGTAAACCACGATGATGTTAAATGGCGTTTTGACAATCTACGTCTCTATCTGATCTAGAATGTCTAGCCATTTACGTGACTGCGTAACGTACGTTATCATTTGCTAACACTTCACATCGGAACGCAACAATGGTGAGCACTAATGTTGTAGTGGCAGGAATAGGTAGTTTTGTATATTAGGTTCTATTTCGACGTCTATAATTAGGTATGTCCAGCGATTTGTTTGTCATTATATTTTAGGGTTCCGTACGCAAAGGGACCCTATTACTAAGACTCCGTTGTTTGTCTGCTTTTTAGACTGTATCTCATGAAACGTGATTGCTATACAATTGAAATAGAATATAGTATAAATATTTTAGTGGCTACCCTTTTTTTGTCACCTTTGTCACCTTTGTCACCTTGAAAACACAAGGGCTATTCTTAAGTGTAGATGTAAAATACTAGAATATTATTAGTATTTACGAGTTCTTAAGTGTAGTCTAGTTCTTCTGATGATGATGATGCTGATGAAGAGAGTAAATTGTATGTCTCGCTTAATCGAGTCTCATTATACTACTGTTTTTAGCGGGAGTTTACAAAATAATAATTTGATGTTTGTTTAAATAAATATAAAAGAACCTTCAAATAAATAATATGTATAAAAAATATATCAACTCTAAATTATATAAAAAAGGTTATTATAATATTGAAGAATATGTAGATGATAAAAATGCTTGAGATTGAAAACTCGTCTTTCAATCTCTTATTATTTTATGGTAGAAAATAAAATTTATGTATTTAGTAAACAAGAAAAAAGACAAGCACGCTGAGTTTCTTTCGCCGGAGTGGGCGCGTTTCGATCATGTGGTAAATATAAGATTTATTCACACAAGAACCGCTTGTAAGGTCTATTTGAAATAAAATCATTTCTTTTCCACAAGCAACGCCTGATTCAATCAATTGTATGATTCACCCAGACAATGGGTTTAAAACTAGATTTGCTCGTAGATTCAACAACCGTTTAACGTTTTTGTAAGACTTCACCAAACTATCGCCTAACAAAACATCCACCGCTCAAGTTGAAAAATATTTTACAGCGCTGCAGGAAATGGACCCTGCCAACGGAACCCGACCCGATAAAAGTATCGCATGAAATATGTACTAAGTAAGTTTTAAACTACTGCGTGTATATTTTTGTACTGTATTTTTATTGGGATTACATGTACACATACATATCTTCACGCCAGGTCCCTTGCGTGGTAGGTAGAGAGTACCGAGCCAAATGTCACGTTCATTAATCTCTTCATATAAACTCGCCGGTTTCAAAGACTTTTGACACCACCCTTGGACAATACATTCTCGAACTGGTCGTGGAATGTCAACCGAGGTCTCCCCGGGTACCTACATCTATCCACTTTCACTTTGTATATTTGTACCTGATTACGAAAACCAATATATAGAACCAGCCAAGTGCGAGTCGGACTCGCGCTCGACAGGTTCCGTATTATTATAAAACGACAAAAAAATCGGCAAATTTCGACATTTTATAATGGCCATGTTTGATTTTTCTTAAAATAATTACATAAATAAACGACATTTAGTCGTTTATTTTAAAATGTTCAAACCATTGTTGAACCTCTTTGGAGAAAAGACCCCACTGCAAGGCAGCTCGTAAGAGGCGAGTAGGTATAGGTTAACTGGATCATTTCCTACTTGACCACTGGTGGTAGAGTGACGCACCTAAAACGTCTATGGTGTCTATAGGCCACGATTGCTTCTTACTCTCAGGAGCCACATGCGTTTGTCCACTGTCTCATTCCATAAAAAATGCAATGCAGTAAACACTCTCATCAATCGATATTTTCTACCTTCTATATAATTTTGGTGTCGCGTTGTTTGTAGTTAAAACTCCGAAACGGCTTGACTCAATCTCATGAAATTTTGTGTGCATATCGGGTAGACCTGAGAAACGGACATCTATTTTTCATACCCCTTAGTACGGGCGGGATGAAGTTCTCCGGGATATTAATAATGTATAATAGTGAAAATAATGATGATTCTGATTTTCCAAGGTAATTTATATGCATCGAACTTAGTTATAAACAGTCACGACAGGTAAAGTGGTGGAGTACTTACCTAAGATTATCGATTGGGATTTAGCAATATCAAGAAAATACACGATACGCTAATTTCTTCATGAATATCACTTATGCAATTCAAAATTATACAAAATCCCCCAAAATTGGCTAATTTTACTCAAAGTGTACACGAAATTCAGTAATTGTAAAAAGCTGCGACCCTTTTTTCTCTCAATCCCGCTATATCTCCAATCTTGTGCTGTCAATTTGTCAAATCTATATTATGTTTGTTTTTTAGCACCTTAGGCAAATCTCTCACCCTGTAAGATGTAACATTTATTGATTTAGAGAATTCTCCTTTTCCTGTCTAGAATCTTTACTATTATAAATTCTTTTATACTCTGAGTGTAACTTAAATATTTCTTCTTTATAGTTTTTAAAATTAAACTATCAATTCAAGGCAGACGAAAGTTTAACCATAGCATCAAAAATAATAAAAATATAAAAATAATTTGGAGTTCCGCTATGAATATAATTGAGTTACGGCTTTTGGCGAGGTCGAAAAAAGAAATGAGTACAGTTTTTTTTCATAATAATTGAATTTCGTATACATATAGAGTAAAATTAGCCAAACTTGGTGGAATTTTGTATAATTTTGCTCTGTTAAATGGCAAAAGTAAAGTATTCATGAAGAAATTTGGATATCGTGTTTTTCGTCGATACCGCCACCGTTTTTCCTAAGACCATGAAATGATTTTTCGGCACAAGAGGCAGCATGGCCAAATTTATTAGCCTGTCCCTAGATGACGAATTTGTTAATAATTAATTGTGGTACTGTTTTATAAAATAATATTCACATTTAGATACTGATATGTGTACAATGTATTAAAAACAATTGAATAATTACTACATAACATTCTTACGTGTTGGACTCGGGCGTAAATTGGACAACTCTGTTGCCGCTAACTAAACTTATTTCAAGTTATCTCTATCTTCTTTAAAAGAAGGTAAAAAAAAAATACAAAAGACTTTTGGTCCTGTCAGGTTAGTTTGTAAATGACATGCCTACAGACGTTTAGGATGTACCTCGGAAAAATGCGATTAAAAACAATTTATTATATTCTAATGTAACATAATTCAAATGTTCTTGTCAAAAAAAATCTTTCATTTTTTATTTCATTGAAAAGAGGTAGCACCTAAAAAAAAGTACATTCACGCCAATTATCGCCGAAGGGGTAGGCAGAAGTGTGCAAGTATATCCACGACTCGTAAGTCCAGTAGTCGTACTAGAACACACTCACGATTAGCCAAGGTACTAGGGCCCTGATGTGATAGGTGGCAAGCCCTTTGCCACTTCTTGCACATTCGAATCCCGGGTAATGTAATGTAAAACAGAAAAATCTGAAAAATATTTTAGAAAAGGTGCCCGACCTAGGAATTTAACCCGGGACCCTACGTGGCTAACGGTCTTAACAGGCGACACCTGTACTGTTACACTACAGAGGCGATAGCAAGCACTTAAAAATAATTTTAGTTAGCGTGCACAGCATTAAAATCCCATTAAAAATAATTTTATAGTAGTATACTTTGTTAAGCTACTTTTGCTTAAACACATATTTTGAAATGCCTCTCTACACTCAAAAACACAACCAATGCTACCAACCAAACCAATATCAAAAACGTAGACATGTCTAAAAAATATCCCCCACAGGATATGATCTGTCTATAGACAAATATCCTTTCACATAAGTAACAAGCGGTATTCGTTGGTAAATAGGTGCTCTAGATCCAGGTACCTCTGTAGACGGGTTTTAATTGGAGTGGTATCGGCAATCGCTAATGACGTCATCAGATCACGTTGACGCGACCCTTTGGAAATATTGAAAGAGCTTGTCATTCGCGGTGGGGATTTTTTGTTTTACCAACGCATTTATTGAATCCTTAACAAATCTGCCGGTGATATTTTTAAAAGCTAACAGTATTTTTATTTTAAGTAAAACGTTGCACGTTGTACAATAACTGTATTTGTACAGTGACTTTATTCATTAAGTAAAAATACATATTGTGACATCCAAATCCCCGAAAGAGTAACCATAGGTAGGGGTGGTCATTATTACAATAACAGAGTATATAACGCGTTATTCTTGCACAACCGACAACGAAATTATTGAACTATTCCTGTTAATATTGTTGACTGTTGTTAGACTTGTTAGAGGTAGTAAAAAAAAGCTGGTCGCTTCTCTGACTACGATTTAATTCCTTTTGCCAAATAATAGCTAATAATAAAATAACAGTTTATGACAACAGTTATTGAAAAATAACATAACAATATAATTCATTAGTCATATAGCCGTTATTGCCACCTCTAACCATAGGTACACTCTTATGCATGCACAATTAGACGAAGACTTTAGGCTCCGAAATTCGAAGATGGTGACAGATGGCAGCTATATCAGGCACAAACCCAATTTTCGTTTTTTAGAAAAAACAAATCAAGTTGCCCTAGAATCGATCCCGTGATAGCGTGCTTCCAAGTAGCACACGACTACGCTCGACCTTAGCGCGTATTATTAGGCGATTCATTAAATCCGATATCCGTTCATTATATGGCCAAAATTTGTCTTACCATAGCTGTTGCACAAGACTAGTTCGCTTATAAAACAAAATAACTAGCTTTCCGTCCGCGGCTTCGCCCGCGTCTATTATTCTAATAACAGGGATAAACTTCAAGGGGCAGAAAATTTTCCAACTTATGATACTACCGTACAGCCTATAAAAACATACCCTCTTTTTAAAGTAGTCGGCTATAAAGTAGCTTATGTTCTTTCTCACACTAAACTCTATCTCTGTACCAAATTTAATCACAATCGGTAAAATGTAGGAGACACTTTTTTATTATTTAAATAGAAATTGTTTATAGAATTATTTAGGCGAGAAAGCGTAACAGACTGATAGAGTAACTTTCGAAATTCGTACTAATATTATAAATGTGAAAGTAGCTCTGTCTGTTACGCTTTCACGTCTAAACCACTGATCCGATTTTGATTAAATTTGGTACAAACATAGACTTGACCTTGAGGAAGGACATAGGCTACTTTTTACCGCAAAAAGGTGTACCTAGAGGGGCTAGAGATGGAGATGAATATTTGTATCGAAATGTTGTGATGACATATAAATATAACCGATTCGTTTTCATTTTACAATTACCTACATTTTGTTTGTTTAATAGTCACACGCGGGCGAAGCAACGGGCAACAGCTGTTATACAAAAAATAAACTTTATCTATTTTTTGTCTTTTACAATATGAATCTAAGGCTTAAATAACCAGCGACAACATTATCATGTTCATATAATATTATCGTAGGCTAAAATTAGTCCTGTTCGCGTCAAAGCCTGTAATTTCGCAACTGAATAGGGGACAATTTGTGACGTCATGCACAGACATATTCCGAACGGCGCGCGTCACAAAATGGAGGCGGTTATTTGTAATAAAATAAATATTTTCGCTTGTTGTTTATTTCATACTAGCTTTCCGCCCGCGGCTTTGCTTTCTTGACTTATTTTAATTACAGATAACTTATAAGGAGAAAAAAGTCCGACTTATAATACTTATGACGTAAAAACACACCCTCTTTTTAATGTGGTCGGCAAAAAAGTAACGTATGTTCTTTCTTAAGGTCAACTCTATCTCTATACCAAATTTCATCAAAATCGGTTAGTGGTTTCGGTGTGAAACCGTAACAGACAGAGCTACTTTCGCATTTATATTTAGTATGGATTTCGAAAGTAATCAAAAGTTATTTGATTAAGTAATAAATTAACAGATAGATAGACAGACAGACGGACAGACAAAAATTGTAAATAATGTTCTAAAAAGCGGTTATTTTAATATTACATACAGACACTTTAATTTTTCGATAAAAACCTCTCCACTTTTCCCACTCGATGTCGTATTGTCTGGTCGAATACCACACATAATTATTTCTAGCCGCAGAACGATATTCGGCAATTGCAGATGAAAATTAACGCACGCCAATCTGGGTTATTTGATTATGTACATACGGCTATTGTATACCTATAACTGGCTATGTACTCTTATGTATCCACCTCGTGTGTAACATGCAAATATAACTGTTTAGATTGATTAGTTTGTATAATTGGATTATCATGTAATTGGTAGGTAGATATTGTAGATGTGACCCCGACTTCGTCCGCGTTTTTATTTATTTATTTATTTTATACATTTCTAAAGTAAAACTCTAAAATAAAGTCTAAGTCGTTCGTTTTAATAAGGTAAAAGTACCGTCAAAATCGGTCCAGCCGTTTAAGAGATTATTGGGTACAAACAGACAGATAGACAGACAAAATTTTTAAAAAGTTTTGTTTTGGTATATGTAGTAGTACCCTATAAATATAAATATGCACTTAGTAAAAAGCGGTTATTTCAATATTACATTCAGACACTCCAAATTTATTAATTTTTTTACATAATTGTACGGATCCCGTCGTGCACGTGTGTTACTCGCACTTGGCAGGTTATTTAAGTCGGTTTAAACTTTTATAAGCGAACCGCTTGTGGACATAAATCACAAACGTTACAGGGAAAGTTGCCAAGTGAAGGTGCACTTTTATATGATACTTGGCATTGGTGGTCCATTCGCAGCGGTGCCAACTGTTTGTGGTAATGGCTTTCGACGACGGCTGGAAATATTGTTCTGGAACATCTGGAGCGATGTTCATTTTGTCAGTTCACATGTTTTGGTCATTTTCAACAATATTTACCTATTTACAATGGAAAATTATTAAGTGTCTCGGGGGCATAGTGGTACATTTGGCTTGTCCAGGTTCGAACCTC
>DVZL01007777.1:0-10583 GCA_018236625.1 Lasaia peninsularis
AGAGATAGAGTAGACCTTGAGGAAGGACATAGGCTTCTTTTTAACCGACTACATTCAAAAGACGTTTTTACGCGATTAGTATTATAAGTTGGAAAAATGTCTGCCCTTTGAAAGTTGTCTATGTTATTGAAATAATTTACGCGGGCGAAGCCGCGGGCGGATAGCTAGTTATATTATATATTTGTAAAATCTAGTAAGATGTGTTGAAAACAAAAAAATTAAATTATTTATTTGTCGAATATGTATGTTTAAAAGTTACAAAAACAATAGTTATTAATAATACCAACATATTCTCGCATAATGTGGTGTGATGATTCATTAACTATATATTATATATTTATCATCTTGTTTCTTATGAACGTTAATTTATACCCGACTTATTTACTTGGCCTATTTTAATAAAAAACTTCAGTTGTAGTTTAATATTACTTACCTACTATGGTAGCTTAATAGTTGGAAGAATATAAGACAACATATATACATACATACAAAGTAAATTTATATATACGTATGTATATATAGAAATATTCTTGAGTCGAAAAATCAGATGTGACTTTAATTATTATTTTATTTTATACATTTCTAAAATAAAAGTAACTTAAACCGTTCCTTATTAAATTAGCTGTCTGCCAGTGAAAGTCCTGTCAAAATCGGTCCAGCCATTTCAGAGATTAGCAGCTACAAACAGACAGGTAAAGTCATATGACGGCCTAAAATAACCATTTTTACCTCTGCTAACTCTAATTAGTGTTGTGTGTCTTATCGTTTTATTTCCAGAAAACTGTTCGGTTAAACGTTAACACTATAAATTAATGTTTATAAAAACAATGTTTAAGTTATTTTTATACCAGAAGCTATTTATCAAATTTAATTTCAAATTTACTACTTGAACTTTGGAGCTGTAATTAAAGGTTTCGACACAAAAGCGGAAAGTTTAGAAACGTGAACCCATACAATACTGTTTAAGGTAAAAGTTTCTAGGCGCGACTTTCTTCAATAATTCCAACACCTAATGTTGATTCTTGTTTCAAAGCGATATTTATAACTTTTAATACAGGAGAAAAGTAATTTTACACAACAAACTTATAATTAGTAGTTGTGCGATTTCAACCGCATTTTAATGGTATATATCCATTTAATTGATTTGTACACCCAGGTACATAACCGTGGGTATATAATGTTTTTTTAATAATATTTACTATGCAAATTAAGTGCTGATGAAATATGAATAATATAAAAAAAAAATAATAAAAAAAACAATCGGTTTCAAATTTGAACCCGCGATTTATGGCGTTATAAGGCGCCTGATTTTCCGACCGAGCTATTCTAACTTCGTAAATGCTACCGAAATTTAGCTTTCTATTCTAATGATATTGCAAGACGTTTTTATTTAATGGAAACCAATGATTTATATACAAGATACGCCATCTTCATACTGAATACACGTAAAGATAGCTATACGTACTCAGTACAGACACGATTGATTTGTTGCTTCATATATTTACCTGTGATATGGTATTCCTTTATTTTATTAACTTTCATCGGCATTTTTATATTTTCTATAGCATTCGACACACTCTCTCACGGTGACAGGTTACAATCTGACTGATTGCATTGGTCCTAAAGAAGACCAATTCACGGCAAGCGTATAAAGCGGTGTTGTCGTATCTACCTCTTGTTTGTATATAAGATCATTGTCTATCAACAATTCTTATCGTATATCCTACGATAGTACCAGTAACCAGGCAACCACTGTTATTAATAAAAATATCTTAGCAACAAAACTCTAGTAAGCCTAAGAGGTTATTGGGTCATAAAACGACATTTTCTGAAAAACCTAGCTAGATCGATTTATTGCACTCGAAACCCCCTAAATACAGCATTTCAAGATAATCGCAAATTGCAAATTATTCAAACTCAGGATTATTATATTTGTATGTCCTACTAAAACAACAATATGTCGACGGATTTGAATATTCCGTTCTAATTAGTTCTAAAAGGGATAGATTTATTTAAAAAAATAAAAGCTTAAAAACCAAAAATCCGTGAATAAAAAGTTCTCTTTTCGTTTCCATTCAATAGATGGCGTTTGTAACAAAGCTTTGGTAGAGGTATCAATTGAAAGTCTATAAAGTTATAAAAAACTGGACTAAAAGCTTGTAAAAAGCTTTTCACTAGTGACGAAATCGCGTAGAATAGTTGCAGTGAACGAAAAAAGCATCGATGAATATTCACCAAAAATGTCCGTACTAAAAGTAACATAAAATATCGCTGGAATCCCACAGTGATTCCATATAGACTAGAGAATATGGCTGTCTATCTCATTTATCTACTCAAAGTCCAAACTCCTAGATGGATCCCACTGTAAGTTATACAAAGAAAACCTGTAAAAAACGGAACTGAACTTTCAATTCTAAATAAATAAACACAAATATCCCGGAAAAAATTACACAAATTGATCTAACCTCAAAATAAGCAAAGAATATGCTTGTGTTATGAGTGTTACTCAACGATATTAATACACAACTTAGATACTAGAATAAATTTTATAAACACCCAGATCCGCAAATACAGATATCTATGTTCATCACACAAATGCCTGCCTCCGTCGGGATCGAATCGGAGCCTCGACGTTGGTCGGTGGTCTCAATCAACGAGGCGGTCTAAGTAAATAAAAAGATGAATTATTATACCTCACAAGACCCACTTTATTAGTGATATATGAATTGGACCAACCGGTAAATACCAACCTCTAAACAATATAAAATCATCAAAATTACTTGATACAGTAGTAAGTTCTGAGAAAACGTACAAAAGTAACATACATCTCAGTCGTAAACTGTTCTTTTTGTAAGGTAAAAAATAAAATTATATAAACAAATAAATAAAATTGGAGTGTCCGTGTGAATTTTTTAGAATTTCTGTCTGTACCTAATATTTGGAACGACTCTACCGATATCGACGGGACTTTCACTGGCAGACATTTGATGTACCTAATAAAGAATGGCTACTTTTATTATTATCCAGAGTCATGAATCCCGATTACTTCTTATTTTTTTCCTTTAACGTAAGAACGAATAGAAAATGTAGGTGCATACACTTCCTTACATAGGTAGGTGGAAAGTTATAAAAACTCATTAGTATATTGTTGGGATTGGAACTAGACGAAATTCGAGAATTTCAGAAGTCGATTTATAATAAATTCCCCCGTATTGGTCCGGGTTCCGTTGTAGAATAATCCAACTGCCTTCCACCTAGGCAGCTCGTAAGAGGCGAGCACAGATTCTATTATCACCAACACCGTGACATTGACTAAGTGGTAGAGTCTTGCACCGACTCGCCCGGATTGGTCAACGCGTCAGTGCTCGCCATTGACGTGTTCCGGTTTGGAGGATAGGGTAGCCGATAAACTTAATCACGCAAGAGGCTTACCATCCCAGCCTCAGGTTGGCAGCGCAGCATTTACACCTTTGATATCTATAGGCCACGAGTATTTCCTACCATCAGGAAATTTGTTTGCTTGTTTGCCTTCCAATATCATAAATAAAAAAATAAAAAATAAGATAAAAGTTTATTATACGGACATAATCGCAGGCATGAGTTAGTTTAATTATTGTAAATCGGAGGATAATTTTCCACGTGTTTCTCTGAAATATGTCAATAATATTTAATTTTCATCGTCCAAATCATTTCCCTTTGAAGCTCTTTCTACCAATCTGCTAATAAATAACAGACGACTGGACTTTACTCAAAGCTATATTTTCAAAGGTCTTAACCTTAAACAGATTGAATGCTTTGAAATGTTTTTATAATGTAATATTTTTTATTGAACTCTGTTATACAGGTCAAGACGTGGGAGTTTTCTTAACATTTTGTAGCCATCTGGTTTCTCAGATATTTTTATGATATCCTAGCTGATCCGACGAACGTTGCTCTGTCATATATAATAATCAAAATACGAGTATCTACTGGTCAGACCTAACAAATATGCATAATCAATTTTTATAAGAATCGATGGAGCTTTATCAGCAGTGAGATTACATTTTTAAAAGCTTTTATTTAACTTGAATAAGGAATATGCATGTAATTTTTTTATTTTTTTAAACAATACTTCAAGTAATTATATAACTGAAAAAAAAATATAACACCTTCAAAATAGTGATAAATAAGCTAAAAAAAATTATCCAAAGTATCATCATTTTCGGATGATTTAAACACCGTCATTTTATCGTGACGTCACCGTCCACCGGGAAGTGAGAACAATAATTTGTCAACGAAGTGAAATTAAGTGAAGTGTTATTTACACTTCACTTTATTAATTGTTATGTCCCTATGTGAGAAAATTTTCATATTATGTCCAAAAATGCAAAAATAAGACTATTAATTGCCAAGGCGTTGTCATTGGACCGTGACGTCACGTCCCGACTCTGCGTTTTAGAAATTTGCGAGGGAATTTAAAAATACTACTTTTAAAGAATTGATTTTAGTAATAAAAACTTGAATATTGGCAAAAATATTTATGTGCATGTATTTCTTCAGCAATAAAGATTACACGTTATTTTTTTCAGCCATATCTAAATCACATGCATATTCCCTATTGGTTGTGCACTTTGAAGTATAAAGAAAAGTAAATTAAAAGTAAAAAAAAACTTTTTAGGAAAAGCTTTTATTTTTTAAGCTTTTTAGAAAGAGCTCTTTCTTTTAATATTCATATTGTAGAAGTGCTTTAAAAATAGTTATTATATTCCACCATCTTGGTGGTTCCGACATATTGGGTTTAGAATGACGTCACCAAGCTTATCGGGCATTGTCATCCAAACGACACGTGTATACAAAAATACAGCTCAATCGGTTCAAGATATCTACTTCAAAATTGAGTTCTGAGACTCTACCCGAACATACATACTTACATACATACATTGAAAGTTAAATAAAAGCTTTTAACAAAAATAAACTATTTGCCTAGATATGCTAAAGATATTAATTTATTACATGTAGTATTGTATTTTTCTGGACAAATTACATAAATGTACCTACTCAATCTAAAAGTGAAATTAGAACTATTAATATCTATTTATTTCAGGAATTGTGAGCAAAGCCAGGACGAGTAATTAGCTGAGGTACAAAAACATACGAAGTTCGTAGTGATTTATAGTGGGCACTATAATTAGCGGTCTTTGATTAATGTTTATCGGTAGTGTTACCATGAATTTCGGAATCGGTCATCCAATAACGGTCTTACATGGAATAATGATAAATTGGAGGCCTTAATGTCATGTAGTGTAATGGCCTGTCATATAATGTAATGTAATGTAATGTCATGTATTATAATGTTATAATACATATTATATCAATATCATGTATTGTAATGCTGGCATGTTATGTAATGTAAGATCATGTTACTATAATGTTATGTCATTTATTGTAATGTTGTCATGTAATGTCATGTATTATAATGTTATGTCAAGTATAGTAATGTGCTGCACCGCACTCTACCACCAGTGGTCAAATTGGTAGTGACCTGATTAACCTGTGCTCGCCTCTTACGAGCTGCCTGGTAGAAAGGCAGTTGGTCTATTATACACAGTGGACCCGGAACAACACGGGGGAACTGTTTGGAAAAAACTAGCTTCGAATTAGAAAGCGGTGACTCACTCAGAATATTCTGTGGAGAAATTTACGGGCTTGTATTTTAGTGAGACCTCCGCGGCTTTCTTTACTGGTTGTATATGACAATGGAATACGTCGAATCTGGCTTCACCAATTTATCATTGAGCCCAATTTGGAGCTGGGTATTTAGTTCGAGCCCAGTTGCTATTGTGTGCAATGTGCATTTAGTGATGTGTAAAGTGTATCTAATTGGTGTATTAGGTAATTTCATTTAGATATTGCTTACACATAATTTGTTAAGCTGATTGATGAATAGTGAACGAATGTGAAACAGAAATATAAGGACTTGATGTTAACCGCGGATATTCTTATGTTTTAAAATTACCCGCGGAAAACGATTTAGGCACCGCCGTAAAAGGTTGTCTATAAATGTTGAATAACAACAAACAAAAACACTTTCCTGTCTACACAAATAAATAAAATTGGAGTGTCTGTATGTAATATTAAAATAACCGCTTTTTACTTAATGTATATGTACCTATATTTACAAGGTACTAAAACAACGTTTTTAAAATTTTAGTCTGTCTGTCTGTATGTCTGTCTGTCTATAAACACAGACTGATATACATACAGACATACATGTATGTTGCATATTAAAATAATGTAAAGTAAACTATAAATCTAAAATTAAAATGGCTAACGTTACTATATCGCATTTCCGTCATAATCGACCCAGCCGTTCCAGACGTTAGCCGTAACATATAGACAGTCAAAAATATTAAAAAAAAATCTAAAAAGTTACAATCTAATTTTATTTATTTGTATAGATGTCGGGACTTATAAAATATATAATACGAAAGTTTTTTGTCTATCTTAATTATTCGTGTCATTGATCCTAAACATCATCAGAATCTTTTCAAAGATTCACTCGATTCTCGCTTAAATTTTAAGGCACTTGATTGGCATCGCTCTACTTTCATCAAGCTTATTCCAATACGCTATAGGAAACCAATCAAACCAATCTATTCAGAGCACAGCTTTTCCGTGAAAAGTTTTACCTACTCACGATGAAAATTCCTGAGCCATTTTTGGAATCTTCAACTATTTCAATCCATTGTACACAACTAGTGAGATAGTTTGCTTTTTTTTTAATTAAGCGGTAATTTTTTTACCGCTTATTTTCTGCTCAAAGGGATATTTTAAAACTATTTACAGTGTGCTTTTGTGAACACTTTTTTAAAATGTGTGGTAATTTTTTACCCGCACATTTTCTGCCCAAATGATTTTAAAAACTATTGGTAAGTATTCACAAAAGCTACATCCCATGCAAGTAGTATGAATAAGTTTTTTTATTACATTTAACATACAATACAAATAAATACTTATGTTATGGGAATTAGACAAAGTTACTAACAACATAGAAATACTTAAATAGATACAAGAATAAATTTAATAAACACCCAGATCTGGAAATACAAACATCAATGTTCACACAAATGTCTGTTCCCGTCGGGAATCGAACCCGGGCCTCGTGGTTAGTCGATGCAGTTAGGCGTGTACGCTAGCCAAACGGCCAAGCCGGCGTTTGTGGTTCAGAAATAGTTTCAGTTTTTTTCAGCCCAGCCAAATAGTACTATTGCCCAGTTTGTTTCGACTTTTTATTTTAATATTTTAGAATCTTTGGCCACTTTTTAAAGTTTTCTAATACTTTGTTAAATGTTGAATGAAAACATAAATATACATGATTTTTAGTTATAGACGGATCCATAAAACCAACGTATAAAACTAAAAATTGGTGACATTAAATTGGGAAAATATTATGGCTATATTGACCTCGTTAGTTATATCATTGACCGCAAATGAAAGGGATTTCGAAAATGAATTGATGTTGTGGACATTTATGTCAACTGTCGGGAACAGTGACGGATATAAACATTAACAGGCAAAAAGGTTTTTCGAATTCTGCCTTACATGTTAATATAACGTATATGTTATAACGTATGATATTTAGTCCTGGTACTGGCACTTTTCTCTGTCTTCAGCATCCCCAATAGTTAGTCTATTGGCAAACATGTCTGGTTAAACAACATCTAGTCAACATTTTTTGGGTCGGCAAGATATATGTTTAAACTATCATGCAATTTGTATATGATGGTAAAGATAATTCCAATTTTATTTCGGTACTTACAAAAATAATATTCCTACTAATAATATCATAAATGCGCAAGTAACTCTTTCTGTCCGTCTGTCTTTTATATTTTTACGCCTAAATCACTGTACCGATTTTGATGACATTTAGTACAGAGATAGGGTTGACCTTTTTAATCAACTACGTTAAAAAGAGGGCATGTTTTATGTTATTAAAATGATTCGCGCGGGCGAAGCTACAGCCGGAAAGCTAGTATATAAATATAAATAAATATTTAAACTCGTCAACGACGATTTCATTAAGTAATCCACAAGTTTGCTAAACTCGTGAGGTGAAAACCGCCAAGTAGAGCTCTTCTTGGTAGTTTAAACAAAAATAAATTCAAGAATATTTTATCTGCTAACTAGAAACAAGTTCCAAGTTTTATAAAATGAAGACCAAGCAAAACATAACTACGCAATAATATTCACTTGAGGGATTGAAAGATAATCTAGGAAAGAATAATCTACTACAGGTATGCTGATATATTTTTACATGAGAAAAACATGTAATTTTTCACATATAACTTATGATAGAAAATTTTAATTTTTACACCATCATCGGGGCTAAAACTTAACCGACTTTCCATCGTCGCCACTAGGTGATTTTTTTTAATTTTTTTAAAAATTTTATTTTTTTATCAAAAAAATTAACAAGTACTTAAAACTTAGGCAATACGAACGAATTTTTCCTTGCACTAACGAGTCCAACACAGCTCACAGTAATAATTTTTTAACATGCATAACAAGCAATTTTCATCTCTATATAAACCTGTATACGTCACAAAATATTTAAACATATCATCAGAATACGCACTTCTTTCAAACTTACAGTACAATAATATGCATCGTCAAAACTCGTTTTTGAATAGTATACAGGTTGATTCATATTTCATAGTTCAACTTACAAACTATATAAGCTAACTCCGTTATATATACACTTTTTCCTTCAAAACACACACTTGTACTATTTCACAATATTGTTTATTTTTAAAAGCTTTTATTTAACTTGCATTGTAATGTGTGATCAAGTGGAATCTTAGAAATCAATTTTAAAGTGGATATCTTACCCGATTAAGCTGAAATTTTGCATAAAATTTTGCAAACTAAACAAACTAATTGTTTAGTCACAGAATAATAATAACTTACGTACAGAACCTGCACTTATCGTAACAATTCATAGAAATAGTGACTCTTGTAACTAAGCAACAGAGTTCAATTCAGCTCGTGTAAGTGCTGCGCACACGACGAGATGTTCACATAACTATACTCGCTCTCTTCTAACGCATAACTCTGTCACTATCTGGCGTAAAGTGACGCAATAACTATGGTACTAGAGTGGCGATGGCGCCACGAAATTTTGTAGGTAGGTACTTATCGCTGTAGGTACGGCCGAGTGGCGGAGGCCTGCTATTACTGAGATATTGACATGACTGTCACCGGAACCGTGTTTAAAAATCAGACTACTCTATCATCTACATCGGAACATGACAATGTACATAAGTGATAGTACCCAGAAATTTTATTTTTAGATTTTTATTACCAGACTAGCTGTGCCCGCGACTTCGTCAGTATTTTTATTAAATTACCTACCTATTTTATTTTGTACATTTTTAAAATAAAAGTAGCCTAAGCATCAGATGTCTGCCAGTGAAAGTCTCATCAAAATCGGCCCAGCCGTTTCAGAGATTAGTGGGTACAAACAGACAGACATATACAAAGACAAACAAACAAAAATTCTTAAAAATGTTGTTTTAATAAATATACATATGCAATTAGTAAAAAGCGGTTATATCAATATTACATACATACACTCCAATTTTATTTATTTGTATAAATTCGGGTGGTACGGTCGTCACATCAAAATCGTAAAATGACTAAGAAAATCTAATATAAAGTTAAAAGTACGATTACTCTTCAATATACCCAGAACAAGGGCAACACAATAAGCGCCGTATAAATTTACCGTAAAAAACCTATCGAGGGTAACAAAAACTCCGACGCTTTTGCCTTTATTTTCTATTGGTTGGTGAAAATCGATATTCTCTACTTATTGTCACCATATGTTTCTCTTTTTAGGCTAATATCCTAAAAAACACATTTTTACTTATATGCATGCATAAAAATCTTCCTTTTGAATCACTCTATCCATTAAGAAAACCGCATCAAAATTATTTGCGTAGTTTTGAAGATTTAAGCGTACATAGGGATATAGGGACAGAGAAAGCGACTTTGTTTTATACTATGTAGCGGTTAATCAGAAAAAAATATTTTAGAATCTTATCTTCAAAAAAAATCATGATATCTACAAATTGTTAGTAATGGCTACTGTTGTGTTTCGGTTTAAAGGGCAGGATGGCAGATAACCTCTTTCACTTAAGAGATTTATATTATTACCAGTTTACGGAAAACAGGATATCTACAAAAAACAGGAGAGTTTGTTTGTATTTTAGAACCGCAAAAAAATCAGATTTAGAAATCGGTTGTATTTTTAAATCTCAAGTAATGTATTTTGAGTTTTAGAATTTGAAAAAATACTTAAATATATCTGGATCTCAATGAAAATGGTTGCGGAATTGTTCAATAAGGAATATGCATGATTTTTTTAAACAAAATTCTAGTATTTATAAAACTGAAAAATATAACTCTCATCGTTTTCGGATGATTTAAACACCGCCATTTTTGCGCGCTTATTTGTGACGTCACCGTCCACTGAGAAGTGAGAACAATAAATTGTCAACGAAGTGAAATTAGGTTAAGTGTTCATTTAATTCACTTAATTAATT
>DVZL01007778.1:0-10583 GCA_018236625.1 Lasaia peninsularis
ATAAATGTGTTTTTGATAATAGTATTTAATTGTGAACAAAATATAATTTATAAAGCTGAGGAGGTTGTTTGCAAAAACAAATGATGCCCAAATAAACTATTTCACGCGGACGAAGTCGCGGCCACAGCTAGTTATAAATAAATGCAACACTGTGTTTTTCGTCCTTCTTTCACGCCGTAACGGCGCACTTAATAAAGTAGATAATACGTTTTTTAATCTAAAGATGGAGGATTTCATACGTTTAGATTTGGAAACAGAATCGTGAAACGTGGTAGACAGAGAGTATCCCTCTGTCTACCACGCAAGGGACTAGACGTGAAGATATCAATGAATGTGTATGGAACACATTAATAAAGAGCACCGACATGACAAGGTATGTGACATATTCACTCTACAATATATTTTGACGTCACGATCGAAGCGGCGAGACGCATATGTCAAGTTTCCATTCAAAATTAACGACCCGTTAAACCATTTTGTCCGATTATATCCATAAAACGTGGCCACAGACGTAATTGCTGTGAAAACTCTATGAAATGTGGCCACTCTATTATTCAGTTTTATTGTTGTCGAATCCACGCGTAGCATAATTTGTGATTTTATAATGATTTAATTTGGTTATGCCTTTGTTGATTTTATATAATATGAGTGTAAATAATAAGGATAATGAGAAACTGTTTTCATATTATTGCATTATCATCGGTCCTTGATAAGTGTGCAAAGTTTCAAATCAATCCGTCTACTTGAACCTGGCGAAAATCAAGCTCAAAGATTCCGCTACATACATACATACATACATACATACGTACGTACAAACCAAGCTAATAAAAGCGTATTAATAAAACACATACATACATAAATTTGACACACACAAATACGAGTAATTACACACATACGCACTCTGTTGTCAAATTGTTTGTTTTGTTTGTAATTTAATGTTTTTTTATGTTATTGGAAGGCAAACAAGCAGACGGATTTCCTGATGGTAAGAAATACACGTCGCCTATAGACACTAAAGGAGGAAATGGTGCGTTGCCAACCTGAGGCTGGGATGATAAGCGTCCTGCGTGAGTAAGTTCACCGGCTACCCTACCCTCGAAACCAGAACACGACAATGGCGAGCACTGACGCTATTGTGGCAGGAATATGTAAGGCGGTGGTACCAAAACAGGCGAGTCGTTGCAAGACTCTACCGCCTAGTAAAAATTATAGCGGCAACAGCAATACATCATTTGTGAAAATTTCAACTGTCTAGCTATCGCGGTTCATGAGATACAGTCTGGTGACAGACACACAGATAGACAGAGGAGTCTTAGTAATAGGGTTCCCTTTTTTACCCTTTAAGTACGGAACCCTAAAAAACAATTTATTCAGATCGTTTACATCCTCAAATATTGACGCTCCACTTTCAAAGGCTGCCAAATGTCGCGGGAAGATCGGTCAAGCTTGTATAGTGGAAATAGAAAAAATAATTGATGCGAGTACACTACAGCATATGCATGAACAGTTTTACCGAATGGCTGCATGTGTAAATTGGTGGCTGCTGCAAATAAAAATTGGTAAACTGTGGGAGATTATTGCGGGAATTTATTTTGCGGGTGTGTTGTTATCTTCCAAAAATTTGAGCTTAGGTCCAACTCTTTTTGTTTCATTGTTTTTGAATAGCACATATGATGTGATTGATTAATTTATTCTTTGGGTCCAAGTGCTTATTGAATTTATTAAGGTACATATTTAAATGTATTAGTGTCTTTGTCTAAAGCTCTTGACTCAAGCATATAATTTACTTACTTTGAGGTTAGATCAATTTGTGTAACTTGTCCACATATATTTATTTATATATTTACGATAAGACTCTAGGATCTAGGCTACAAAAACTAAGCTCAACCTCCCAAAAATAATCGATAAAAAATTTATATATTACTTTTCGTAAGCGGCTTCGCCATAGATAACTTTCCAAGTGCAGATTTTTTACGACTTATAATAATTATTGCGTTAAAACACAATGAGGGTACATTTTAATGTAGTCGATTCAAAAGTAGACTATATATAAGCTACATGAGAATAACAATAATATCCGTCTATTTTTTTTTTCGTGAAAGGGTAACAAACATCCATACATACATTCTTCCATATTTACAAATTTTCGCGTTTATATGCGTCAATGTTTTATATCCCAAAATGGGTTTAGTCTTGTGTTTGCATCTTATTACTTATTATAATTGACGTAGTTTAAAAATGGAAAATATTATAAAACTATTTATTACTTGCGTAACTTTTAAAGTACGTAAACAGATTTTGATTCAGAGTTTGTATATTTTCGCACGTTTATTACGCGATTTTTCATCAAATCCTAATAGATTTATAAATTTATAAAATGAGGTGGTCTCATATGTTAGTTTTATGTCGATTGGTTTGGCAACTTTTGGATTGTGAACAAAAACAGTTATCGGCCAAGTGCGAGTCGGTCTCGCGAACGAATGATTCCCGACCAATATTTTTAAAAAACGGCAAAATAAATCACGTTCGTTGTATGCGAGTGACCTTCATATAATTGTTTTATGTTTTTATTTTTTTTTCGATATAACTATATATATTCGATTCGATATAACAGCAACATTATCTGTGAAAATTTGGGCTTTCTAATTATACATTACTTATAATTTGAAACCTATTTGTTCTGTTGTGAACAAATCATCATTAATACAACTATCTAATTAGAACTGTCATCGAAAAAATAAGGAAATAGTATAGCTATCACAATTCATGAAAAAGAGCAAGTAACACACAGATAGACGGACAGTGAAGTCTTAGTAATAGGATTCCGTTTTTAACCATTGGGTACGGAATCACAAAAAACATTATATTTACCAATAATTGTTTGTAGTTTTACAGCGTTTAAATTATAACGATTAATGTTTTAAGTACTTTCATCTTTCAGTAAATACTTTCAGCATATAAATAATGAGGATAAAGGTCCTTATGGGAGATCATAATTTACTCTCCTAACAACTCCCTGTCCCGAATATGTAGTATTGTCATCTCTTTCTAAAATGGCCAATCTCTCTTTCTTCCAGACAAAGTCAAAATAAGCTGACCTTATGGGAATAAGACAGATGTTCAATATTGCGGACTAGTCTTTGTTAGTACATTTAGCTTTACAAATCAGACATATCTAGGTGGTAGAGTCTTGCAACGACTGGTCCGGATTGATACCACCGCCTTATTTATTCCTGCTACAATAGCGTCAATGCTCGTCATTGTCGTATTCTAGTTTGGAGGTAAAGGTAGCTGGTAAACTTACTTACGCAAGAGGCTTACCATCCCAGCCTCAGGTTGGCAACGAACTATTTCCACCTTTGGTGTCTATCGACGACGTGTATTTGTTACCATCAGGAAATTCGTCTGCTTGTTTGCCCTCCAATATCATAAAAAAAATTTGTATGTTTACATGCATGCGTGCGTGCGTGTGTACGAGCGTGTGTGTGTGTGTGCGTTTTAGAGTGTAGTTTACTAACCAGCCAGACAAAAATGATTATTTATTCCATGTTTATTTATCCAAATAAGTAAACAAGAACTTGTTTAGTATTCGGAGAGGCCTCGAGAATAATTCCCTTAGAGGAAAATTCAATAAACTTAAGTACGGCAGTCGAGCAAGTCAATATTGGCTGAAAATTGTTCCGCGATCGCCAGCCGATAATTAAATTGTTGTGGGATTGAATTTGAAAGTCTCTTCCGAGTGCTTGCTCCTATCACCACAGATGTTGACTGATATAAGGGGCGTGTACTCCATAGAGGCACATAAGCACTGTTTATGCTTTGAGACAGGATGTGCTCTGATATATCTAATTAAACTCCAACATTTCACTATCATGATCACATCTATAAAAGAAAATTTTTTGTTTTTTTATGATATTGGAAGGCAAACAAGCAGACGGATTTCCTGATGGTAAGAAATACACGTCGCCTTTAAACACCCAAGGTGAAAATGTTGCGTTGCCAACCTGAGGCTACGATGGTAAGTCTCTTGCGTGAGTAAGTTTACCGGCTATCCTACCCTCCAAACCAGAACAAGACAATGGCGAGCACTGCCGCTGTAGTGGCAGGAATAGGTAAGGCGGTAGTACCAATCCGGGCGAGTCGCTGCAAGACTCTACCACCTAGTCGATGTTGTGTTGGTGACAATAGACCCCGTGCTCGCCTCTTACGAGCTGCCTGGGTGGAAGGCAGTTGGCCTATTCTACAATGGAACCCGGACCAACACGGGTTTGTCTCAGCTGCGACATGAGATAATAGATATAGACAAATTGTATCTGTACGTTCAGGTTTTGAAGTTATTTTGATTAAAATTAATTAAAACAAATGGTCTTTTTTTAATTTGAACTCATTTGACTCTTTTTTTACGACACCATATTGTATTGCATACTATATTGAAGAATAAATTCTGTACATTAAAGATATTTAAAATATTATAGATCGAGGCGACAAAAAACGAGTAGCAGAACACATTTATCGCACTTTTAGAATTCTTGTATGTCTCATTTAAAAAAAAAAACAAGTTTTGTATCTGTAATTTGATTTTGTGGATTTTTGTTCATAAAATGGAGTTAAACTATGAGTAATGTAATAGATGTTTTAGACAAGCATAAAAATTAAAAAATATATAAGAAACCTTAAGTGCATAGCATAAAACTAAATGAACGTAAAGAAGCCAACAAAAGTAATTGTTACGAGTACTTAGTTTACCGCTGAAGCAAAACTATCTGCCACTGTGTTCTGCTCTAGAGTTGGGGTAATTACTGGTTTGTAAGAGGTGCTAAAAGACTAAGTTTCCTGGATTTAAAGAGATTAGATCTATAGTGATGAGGCAGAAGTTGTTTTTGAACCCACTAACCTCTAGAACTATTACATAGTCGGATTTCAAAAAATTTGATTCCCATAACACTGGCAACATTTTTGAATCAGTTAAAATTATTTTTTTATTTTAAAAATGAATTATCGAATGAATTCTTTGTTCGAGTAACTTTGTCTCAATTAAGTTTGTATTAGGTGCCTACTTAAGAAAACGAATGTGGTGATTAATTAATTTTTTTATGATAGTGTTAGTAAGTATAATAATACTATTTATGTTTCTTTTATTTAATCAATCATCATTGTATTAATCCACCATATTGCAAATCTTAAAATTTACAAATTTCAAAAAAACTTAAAAATAAATAGTTCCTAGGAATTATTATTTGATCTCAAAAATTATTTCTGACAACACTATAATTTCTTTTCTTTTCTTTCTTAAGTATTTACCTACTGTTTCTACTCAAACAGTACACACGTGTCTCGTCACCACAACGTAGCAATAATTCACTCTACGGGCTGACCTTTGTTTCTGTGAGTTTTTTTGGTGTTGACCCAGCCCTATGAGAGTGAGATAGCTATGTTTAATATTGGTGACTGGTCTTTAGAAGTGTAGTCTCCAGATCCTTTGAACCCCGTGATGTAGACATACACACAAACAAGACGTTAAACTAAACACGTAAATGATTAAAGTATTAATACTCAACACATATGTGTTTATTTTCTTCCAGTGACTTCTGAAGTCACTGGCTCGTTACACGTCAAACCTAACCTCAAACAGGAATCGCTTCGCTAAGCCGCTTAAAATACCTCGCTACAAGTTGGCTTTTAACGAATTGAAACCTTATCAACGCTTTGTAAAGACCATTTTTAATTAACTAATAATTTCGTGACTTTTAGCATCATGATAAGGGCGAGGTGACAATTCTTTCATCGCGTTTTGATACAATCAAAACTTTTTAGTATGACAATAAATAGATTATCATTGATATAAATAGGCCCAGTTTAAATTCTCCCATAATGCCGTCCCGTTTGAGGCTTTGTGTCGTTTTTGACAGGCGATGCGAGGGAAATTGAGTTCGATTAAAATTATAAAGGTCGGTCTTAAGATTTTTTATGATTAAAGTCTTAAATAGGATTATATACAGTTTGTTTAGTTGCACTAATGTTGAAAATGTCGAGCCACTGTCGGACAAAAACCATCGAGTTTGATTTTCGAATACATTTTAAGGTGCTGTTTTTTTGAGATTCAGATAAACCTCAAAAATAAAATTGGATGCAATATGTTTTACTTTTAATTTAAATAATTAAATGAAACTCACATCTTGTTCGATTTATAAGAAATATTTCGTGTCGCCTAACGTTGGACGCCAATAACCGTTTGTACCAATGGAAAAAATATATACTTATTGTGTAAAAACATTCCCGCTTTTTAATGTAGTCGGTTAAAAAAATCGGAAGCCTATTTGTTCTTCCGATGTATAAGTTTACAGTAAAGTTTCATCCAAATCCGTCCAGTAGTTTTTCGTGTAACAAACATCCATACATACATTCATACATACATCCATACTTACAAACTTTCGCGTTTATAATATTAGTTAGATGATATTAGGTACTGAAATAGTTCGTAATAAACTATGTTTATTTTATTTTAAATAAATTAATTAATTAAAAATAAGAAAACCATGTAACAAATACGTCTTTTCCTAACTCCCATGCATCAATATAATTCAAAATGAAATATATCTGAATGGAACTTATTTTACGATTTCGTCTGGCTTTTTTGCTTCGAATCCAATATGGACGGCATAGTGTTTTGATAGCCGTGTAAAAGCAATTTGGTTCCTTTATATGTCCATTTGAACAGATAATCCAAAACTGTAAATCGGAAAATGTATAATTTTTCATTCGATTTAACATCGAGTGTTCTATGTCTCGAGTCTATCGATGTCTCGAGTTTTTTTTAATCTGGGATTTATCTTGCTATATTAATGTCAGTCATTAAAATTCTAAGTGAAGCAACATGGAGAGGGACCTAATGGTTGATGTTGACGTATAAATTCGATTTTATATTTAATTTTATGGCGCAGTTAACATTTTTTTACAAGAGAACAAATGGAAGATTAACAATTTCGAATTCTACGAGTCTAATTCTTTTTTATTTTATCGTTTCTCGGTATTAGTGTTTAATGCTTACTATTGTCATGTTCTGGTTTGATGGATATGGTAGCGAGTAAATTTAGGCAAGACCCAATCTGCTACCTTTAAATTTGGCAAAACATCACCAAAATCTGTGTAAACCAAAAATACTATTTGTATATAAGAAGGTTAATAAATAAGCCTTCTTATTTTCTGAGGTTTAACTATTTAGGCTGTTCAGTATAACTTATTCTTTACATTAAATATATATTGCTTAGATTGATTTTCATGAAATATAAATTTAGTTTCAACTTACGCCTTATTAAGATTATCTCGGTATTGTATATCAAAAATATAACATATTATTCCATAAACTGAAACAAAAATAAATATAAATTTTGTATTCTGAACATATTGTTTTGTCACAATTTCAATATACACCAATTGTTATAGGCGAATATACAAACAAAACTCTTTTTAATATACGTATGTATGTCGTCTTCACAATCGCAATTATCTGCACTAACTTAGTATTCCACGAAATAAAACCAAAATGTTGGCCTTTTTCAACATTAACAGTAAAACAATATGAAATTACTTCTTAGAATACCATAGATTATTTACCATAGTCCAGATTCAAACTCCATCACACACCAGTCAGTTTTTCTAATATACATTTTCTAAGTGTTCTTACGGTGAAGAAATACATCGCGAGGAAATCTGGATTTTTTTAGGTATTCGAATTTGATCTAATCTAGGATTTGGCCTCGTTTCCTTTCAGAGTTGCGAAAGTCATGGTATACTTTGTCTGAAAACTGGTGCTCATGTCAAATCTCCTACGTTAGGTAGACTTTATATCATCTGATACTCAAACTGGGCAAGGGTAGGATGAAAGGGAAAAATACCTCAGCGTTACATAAATAAAACAAGAATTTGTGTAAAAAGTAAATATTTGTAAAGTGAATCTCATTACATATAAACCTTAATTAAACAAGATTTTAGATCTAGCTGCAATTAATGTCGTTGTTTTATGCAATATAAATTATTTTTACTTTCACTGTTGTCCAATTTTTCGGCTTGCCAAACCAATTAAGAAAACAACGCACTAATAGTTGTTATGTACGGTAATTGTTTTGTTTTATAATTTCGTAACAATACATAATTTTATTTTTATTATCATAATAAAAATCCCAAAAACTAAACCATGAAATTACAATTAAATGAAATTACATATAATAATTACGACAGAACTTGTTTTTATTATGAATGTTCTTTAGCAAGATCGTCGATTATATTATTTTACAACCATAACCCGCCAAAATAAATTTTGACACTTAGAACACAGAACAAAAACCTTAGCACAGATAAAAAACTGCGTAATCCAGAAAATTGATGCACACTGAGTCACATATATATGTATTTATTCCTTGGTAATCTGATTATAATTATATTATTTAACTACTGTCCATTTCAGTCTTAGTTTAAATAAATAAGATTACTTACAAAATTGGCTATGAAACTAGTGAAACTATTTTTAATGTTTAAACCATTATATTTTTAACAATCTAAGTATATACGAGTGAAATTTCGGAGCATCGCGTGGGACAATACCCCAAAATATATATATCAACTCCACCTCAATCAATTTTCATAGAAAATAAATATAAATATATCTATACAAATACAGGAAACTTCAACCAAAGCATTAAATTACTCAATTCTAATGGAGTTCGATTATAAAAGTTGCCCAATACGAGAGCTTTAAACATGATTATGACATGACCTCGAATAGTTGTCACAAAATACATAAGCCGTATAAGGACATCCCACGTAGTACATAATAGATAAGCTAAGCCGCTAATTGAATATTAAGTTACTTATGATTGCTTGATTGATTTGGAGAATATTTAATTGAATAATAAACACTTCAATTAGTACA
Organism: Lasaia peninsularis; assembly: GCA_018236625.1. Taxonomy (NCBI): domain Eukaryota; kingdom Metazoa; phylum Arthropoda; class Insecta; order Lepidoptera; family Riodinidae; genus Lasaia; species Lasaia peninsularis. The sequence continues at coordinate 8,930 of DVZL01007778.1, forward strand.
AGAATAATTCTGTGAGATTAAGGTCAGTACTTAGCTGACTACTGATCACAAAAACTTGATGCCGGTAGCGCGTTGAGATCAACAACTATTATGAGTTTTTAATTTCGTGTTTTAACTGGCTTGAAATAATATGTCGGGGAAAAGCAAGAAGTTTTAATAAAATCTTCTTGGCCTACTGTTAATAACTGGTTGGTTTTGTTAATATTTAAAAAAATAAAACCGAAAAGTAAGAGTTTCCTGCCATTTTGTATTTGTCTTTCTGTGCAACAAAATGGATGAATTAAACGGAAAAATTGGGTACATTTTTCTGTTTAATTTTCAAAAACTGACTAAGTGCGAGTCGGATTCACGCGCGAAAGGTTTCGTACCTTTATCTGCAGAAACGGCACAAAATCACGTTTTTTGTATGGGACACTCCTCCACCCTATATATTTTCCAAATCATTTTAAATACAGGAATGGCAGAGTGCTGTGTCGCAACTCGCTCGGGTAGCGATCCACCACCTTACCTATTCCTGCCGCCACAATGACATTGTTGTGTTTCGGTCTAGAGGGCAGGGTAGTCGGTAGACTTGCACATACGATCTAACAGCCTGACCACAGACGGTGATGCACCTCTTTTGTCTCTTGACGCACGTCGATTATCTCTTACCTAATATAATATATGTAGGATAAAAATAAAAAATATTGCTGTATTAATTATGATCGAATTTACATTATAAAATTTAATCAAGAAAATAAAATGGAAGCTAATTAATGTTTTATCAAAATAGGTCGAATAGAGACAGAGTTATTGGTTCGTAAAACAATTAAAACGTTTATTTAACATCATAATTATCTTAGATAAGATATTGTGAGTTCGCACGTTTAGTAATAACTTTGATAATTGTTACGGTTGGGCAATCGCAGTTGGCAGTTGGAGCTTTTTAAATTAATGACGGTGGACCCTAATGGACTATTGGACACGTAATTATACTGGATATTACAAAAGGGCACTGAAATCGCCAAGTTATTTATTAACGACATCTCTTTTTTATAAAATGAGATCGTTTTTTATAATTCAAACGATATATCTTACTCGTATCAGGTGTTTGTTTGTGTGTACCGTTAAAACAACGAATAAACAGAGAAATATTACAAATACGATTTTTCGATTTCATTATAGTCAGTCAAATAGTGTCAGTCTAATATATGTATAGGCTATCGTACTTTTTGTCCCGTACTATGCGATTTTTAACTTGCAAATTTTTGACTGCCTTGTTGGTCGAGTGGCTAGTGTACCTACACGACTAACCGCGAGGCTCGGGTTCGATTCTCGACGGGGACAGACGTTTGTGTGATGAACATAGATGTTTGTATTTCCGGGTCTGTTTGCTTATTAAATTTATTCTTGCATATATTTAAGCATTTTTATGCATACCACAAGCATATAACTTGCTGACTTTGAGGTTACATCACTTTGTGTAAGTTGTTATAAAATTGGTATATTGGTATAGCCGTTCCCGAGTTATAATCACTAAAACATTATTTTATACATAGATTATAGCGTGAAATTTCGTGAAAATCCGTTTATTATATTCGGCGAACCTTGATCTCTATGACACTGACAGTTATTCCAAAGACACGACCTTGTAGTGGCGTCACCATTAAATCAT
>DVZL01007779.1:0-10582 GCA_018236625.1 Lasaia peninsularis
AATATTTATATGGAAATGTTTTGATGATAAATAAATGTAACCGATTCGTTTTCATTGCCTAGATTTTGTTTGTACACACGGGCGAAGCCGCAGGCAACAGCTAGTAGGAAATAAACGACATAATATTAATATAAATCTTTGCCTGTACCACATGTCCATTGATTCTAAAGATACTTTTACATAGTAATGTGGGTAGATATAAAATTATAGAGAATATTGTTAAATTTAAAAATTGTATTTTATTTACTTATGTTGAATGTCAATTACAAGATAATATTTCATAATAATTTGATGTAGCTGGTTTCCACTCGGATGAACTCGTGGGCAAATATTTGTTAATATTGTAAAAACTCATTTAATAAAATACATTTAAAACTATGCTAATACTTATTCTCACTTCAAATTATCGACTTAGATTTACAACTCTGATGTGTATCTGCACACTTAGAATAAATAATAGTGGAATTAACGAAAAACAGGAAGGCATGACATCCTATTTCTTGTTGCTTGCACTACGTTCTGAGTGTAGCACTAAATTCACAGAATACATTATTACTGTCAGTTATTCAAAACCAATGATTTAAGTTTATGTACTTTGATAAACTTAAAATGGGCTTTTAATTAATCATTCTGCACCCCTTCGTTTTATAATTCACACAGACCTATCGGTCTGTGTGTCCCAACTTGTCTGGAACAGCTTAACCGATTATGACAGGACATTTACTGGTAGATAGCTGATGTAAGGAGATAACTATTTACAAACGCAGACATTACACACACTAGAGCTAGTATTTTGTTTAACATGAATACGTTGGTGTTGCAGGCGAGGCCGCGGCGGGCAGCGCCGCCGGCGCGTCGTCGGTGGGCGGAGTCGCGAGCGGCGCGGGCGGCGCGTCGTAGGCCGCAGCCGCGCCCAGACCTATTTAGTGATAGTATTTTGTGTTGGCCATCGGGAATATTACATGCATAATAGGTGTTTCGGCGAGTAACCGTGTCTCGTGTGATACCGTAGCGTAATTGTCGAAGCTTGAGCTGTAGTCGGTAAGAAGGGTAAAATCGGCTGTAGATTCTAAACCGTCGCAATGTGATTACTTTGTACTTTTGTAAGCTCAAATTCCTTCCTTTTGTACATACCTTAATGCCGTTACCGCCTACGTGTTAGCGTCGCTGGACTTGCGGTCGTTTCGTTTTCTTTGTACGTGTTTTATGTTTCAACGTTTCCCGTTCATCCGTCGACCGTTTAGTGCATTGGGGAGGTCGCGTGCTTTTCACGTCATTTTGAGAGATAGCCGAGTAGTATTGTAGAGATATTGAAAGTATTTCTCGTATCACTACTAAAGAATAGTCGCTCTGAGAGTTAAGGCGAAGTAACTTCTAGAACGTTCCGCCTCGTGTTCGCTATAGGCGAGCCCTCGCTACTTAATATTATAATAGATGAAATATAATTTGTGCCGATTCACAACCTTTTACACATATGGCTAAGAGTTTGACCAAATGCCTTGGCGAAGACCACCAGAGCAGTTGATACACCGAAATATTTGATTCAATTAAGCAATATCTTTCGGCTAATGTGTATATAGGACATATATTCATTGACACAGATTATATTTCCGTGGTCATTATCATGACGTATTAAAGCAATATTGCTTTAAAACGTTTCTTAATTTTCCACTTTAATGTGTATGTGAGATCTTTTTGTGTTGACACGTAATATTATTGTAATAATATTGCTATAAAGCGTCATGATAAGCCTTTTAAATATAACAACGTAGCTTTTCAATCTACATATAAATGTGGGTGTGCTTGGTCCAATTAGCTATTTTTTTTACACGAATACCATAAAAAATATGTTTTGCTATGTGTACATACAGATTAAATAATATTCGCCGTAACTCTCGACGTATTTGAACTCGATAGCATTTTGCACACGAAATGCATACTTGTAAATTTTATATCTAGCATAAACTGATCTCTCAACATAATTTTAATATTTAATATCTCAAGATTGTATTTGTATAAAACATTGAAAGAAATATAAATTTTAGTATAACATTATAAATAATCATTTATTTGGGCAACTTAAGCGAGTACACGTTTTAGTCGCGGTGTATGATACCTTCTTATCTCACGTTGTTTGTAATGTATTAAAAAAAATAGCACTATTGGTGTCCTAATGTCATAGATTTTCGATATTCTATATACGATAAATTGTATTTCTGCTATGTAAAGTTTGTCATTGAGAACACATTAATAGTAGTCGCATGTAGCTAAAGGTTTTATCCGGAGATTATACTTGTAACAAAAATCTGTCGGCAATATTATACATCTATCTCTTTCTCACAATACGGCTATCTCACTCTCACTAGCCCGTTTTGTTATGACTTTAATTTCACAAAACCGGCAGAAAGAGAGGTTGGCCAGAATAGAAAGAGTTAGCTATATATATTTAGGACATGTTGTTTTTTGGAGTGTAATGTCCAGATATTACCTTTAGCTTCATGAGTAGTCATTTATAAACTATGTTATTATTAAATTTCATTGTCATAGTTTTTAAGTATTTAATAAATTTCATTTTGCACTTCGAGTTGGCATGCAAATGCAAATTAGAACGGTATTAAAGTCTTATATTAAAGTTTTTATTCACGGTTTAGATGTAGACTAATTATATGGTATGAAGGGATTTTTATAAAACGTTGCAGCTAATGTTGTTTGCCAATTGTATACATGAGACCATTACACCGAATATACACCTGGCTGAAAATTATCACCTCGTGGTTTATGTATCATTGGTGATAAATATATCACTTTAGTTAAAATCACTATTTGATAAGTGATATCTAACGGACGAAGCGTGATTTGTAATCAATGATTTTTAAACCACTTCGATAATTCTAATATTAACACTGTCTTGACCTAAAGCAATATAATTTCAATACTGGTTATTATCATACTGCGATTTTATTATAGTCTTGATTTTTTGCGTTGATACATAATATTATTGTAATAATATTGCTCTGAGGGGTCACAGTTAAGAATATACAAGTTGTGTTACAAATCACAAAGTGTGGAGAATATTATAGCGAATAAACAAATATATTGAATTTAAAACAAAATATTTATCTTTTTACGTTGGAGGAATTATTATATTCTTCCTACCATTCATTCAAATTTGTCTTTGTCATGTTCCGGTTAGAAAGCTCAACCTTAGATTGGCAAAGTTACATTAAAATCTTGGCGTTAAAGGCGATGTATGTCTCTTACTATCAGGAGATCTGTTTGTCTTATATTAAAAAAAAAAGTAATTTAGAATAAATCTTGTAGATATTCTCTATACTTTGCATGTAACTAAAAAAATTGTCATTGTATGAATACAATAGGGGGTGAAAATGCTTTAGTTCTTTAATACAGTAATATTTGTATATTGATAGAGTGCTATTATTAAATAACACTATATATTTTAAATTTGTAGTTTCACTGACACACTGTCGATATACAAAAATTACTATCCAATGTTTCTCAGCATAGTTATGTCTATGAAATCGGCCACGGGGCTTATGGGCCAGTTTATGGGTGAAGTCGGCCACGGACCATACTTAATGGGCGATGTGTGCCACTTAATAGAACAAATGCCAAATTGACCATATTTACGGGCCAAGTGGTTCACGTGGTTAATATGGGCCAAATGGACCACGGTGTATAGATTATCTGGTGAGCCTTTGAAAACCATAGACAATCCCAAATGTACCGTTGAGGGGCATCGCATGCCAAACAAGTATAAAATCACTATCTGATACAAGTAATATACATTTGGCCGTGGTAACGTATATAATATACGCTCGTATTATTACATATTTGTATGTACTAATTACTTATAAATTTTTTAGTATGGTAAGGAATATAACGCGCTCGGCGCACGATTTGAAATCACACATAGTGGAGCTTAGTTGTCCTTGCGGGGCTATTAATTTGCTGACACCTTTATAATTCGTGTAAATATAATTATCTTTATAGTATGACTTACTAATGAGGGGGGGTAACACCCCCAACCGTTAGGTTTGGCTTGCGGCAAGGGCAGATCCAGTCTTTTAATTAGGAAGGGGTCACTACAGACGGGTCGATGAAGACTTTTTTGACTATTAATAATAGGAAAAATTCAGCAGTTTTTCTTCATACGTCTCCCAAGGGATGCTCCCCATGGTCCTTCTGGATCTGCCCTCTGCCTGCAGGAAAGTAAAACCAACGGAAACAGTAAGAATTACAATAGTTTAGATACGCATATTTTATTAAGTCTGTCTACTATGAATTTTGTAATCGATGTTGCTTCTAAAGACCCTCTGTGTAAAAAGTTAAGACATACTAGTGACCTGAATGTGTGAAGCGATGATATTGTACCATCTTTGTCCCACTGGATTCTCTCTCACAATTTATGTGCACTTTTAATACATGAGGATATCCGTAATAAATATTTTGAAATAGGGTTGACTTATATAAATTATTTAAAGTAAAAGAGTTTACTTATTGCTAGTACTGTAATATTAAATTTAATAGTGAGTGAAATTTGTATTTCGTTTTTATTTGTTTTACTGAATTTGAATACATCGTAACACCCATATCGTTGTTAGTTATGAATGAAAATAACATAATTATAAAAGTAAATATTAAATGAATAGTAAACATGTTTTTTTATTTACCCATTTCACCTAATTAACACGCTCTTGAGACTTTTATGAATAAAAGGTTCAAGACCATAGTTACAAATTTATTAGAAAACTTGACAAAAAGTAGGTAAACAGTAAACAAAAAATATGAAATCTGACTTCAACATTGTCAAGGTAAACCACTATAATTGTTGTAAACCATTTAGATTGTTTTTTTTGCATAGAGGTGAAAATTTACCACTGGATTGGAGCAAAGCCACTCGCTAACCCAGCAAAAAAATCTTCGGCTTGTCGTTTTTCTTATTTTTTGAATAAATAAATTTCACATTTTACAACAATAAAAAAATGAAGTAATTAATCCCATTTACAACTACCTATTACCTTACCTTTATTTATGTTTCTTTTATACGGGTTAGCTGGTGAAAATCTCTTAGGAGATAAGCTTGCCCTTTGTACTGTAATATCTTTGATTTTTTTGTTCTGTACAATAAGGAATTAAATTAATACAAGACAAGAATCAATAAAATCCATTGGCAATAAAAAACCAGACGGATTGAGAATCTTACCTATAAATTTTGCTTTATTATGATGCTATCAAGGTAAACCACTATTGATTTTGCATAAAGTACTGAACCTATCGTAATATACAAGAAAACTCCTGGAGTAGGTATTACATATCAATATTTATGTTCAAAGACAAGAATAATTTAATTCCATTGAGAATAGACGGAGAAATTGCGTAATAAACAGCCAAATAGTTGAGAACCATTCCGACTAGGGTTCCATCATAAAATATGTGAGACAAGTCTGCCTGTAAAAAAGTTAGCGATATATCATGAAGCTGTAGGTCTGTAAACGGTTTTAATATTAAATATTATCTCATTCTCGTAGATTGACTTGTTAGGTATTTTTCACATCCACAAAACTGGCAGAAATAGAGGTTAGCCATAGTTATATAGCCATAGACCATAGTTACATTATTGGCAGCTTTGAAAATGATAATTCACCACTGACATTGACATTTAAATGACATTTGATGTGTTTTGATTTGGGGGACATATTCGATGTTTTGTGCTATTAATTTATTGTTATTTGTATTTCTATTTAGATGATAAGAAAATTATGATTTATACACTGATAAAATAAATTTCGTATTCATTTAACATGTTCATCGTCGTGGTAAAACACATCTTCAATAAGACCTAAAATTAACAAATTATAATCGAATGTTATCATTGTAATTACTCTGTTTACTGACGAAAATATTCAAAATGCACGAAGCATACGAAGTATCACATTTGCTTAATGCAACATTTCAAATTGAAACTATTGCAGCTTATGGTAATTATTAATTTTTTCACTATATATACATTTGTAATATATAAGTTATCAGTATTATTATAACTTCATAAAATTGGTTATTACTCTCTATTTTCTAGATGAAAACCTCATATTAGGTACAAGACAGGGCTATTTAGTTATGTATTCTCTATCTTCTAATAATGGAAACACTAAGGAGTTAAAAATGCTACGGTATTGCAAGAATTTCAGCAAAAAACCAATTCAACAAATTGAAGTAATAATGGGTAAGTAAGACAATTTTATTTAGTAGCTGTATCATAATTTTTTCTGTTGCTTGCCATACATTTTGTAGGTGTGTCACTGTCTATGTTCGGGCTGTTAGAATGTAGCAAGTCTACCGGCTACCCTATATAAAATTAAGATTTAATCATCACTTTTTTTCAGAGGATAAGCTACTCTTATGTTTGACGGACAATATTTTGTCGAGCTATGATATTAATGGTGTAAATTTCCCACTTGTGAAGACTTTTCCAGAAACAAAAGGAGCTTCATTGTTTGCAATAGACAACAAGGTATTTCAATTATATTTTATTTATTTACTACTTTATTGTATATCAAATTTTAACAAAATGTATTGAAAACAATACAAACTAAAATGAACAAAAATGAGCTTCTATGAGTAGAAGTTTCTTCCAGCCAAATAATCTGTAATCAAATTTAAACTCTAAAGATAGTATCAAACTGAATGTATTTAATGTTCTTTTTTAGTCGGCCACATCATTGACTGGGGAATCAAATTCTCTAGTTCATCTGTGCGTTGCTGTTAGGAGGAAAATCCAGTTGTATTATGGTAAAAATGGTGAATTCAAGAAACACTTGTTTGACTTCACTGTGCCCGATGTTCCAAAAGCAATGGCTTGGGGTCAACAATATTTGTGTGTTGGATTCAAAGGAGAATACACATTGTTTGATGTAAGATAGTTATTATAAGAAATAAATAATAAAATATATCATTATTCCTCATTTCGATACTGATACATAAAAAATTCTATATGGATGTTTGTGACTGACAGTATATTCCTCATTTTAACATAGGCTTCCTTCCTTGAAATATTAATTTTATTCTGTTTTTAATATTTGTTGTTAAAGCAGCAATATAAATACATCATCTGTGAGAGTGTCTGCTCTTTAGCTATCACTGTTCATGAGATACAGCATAGTGACATACAGATGGACAGTGAAGTCTTCATGTACAGAAACTTACAAACTAATTTTAAGAAAAAGAAAAGTATATGTAAAAATATATTTTATTCCTTTACAGTTATCTTCAAGAAATCCAAAAGAATTGTTTCCTACCAGTAGTTCTAGATCATTGGAACCAACTATAGCTAAATACTCTGAAAATGCTTACCTACTTGGACGCGATAATACGTCTGTGCTTGTAGAAGAAGCTACGGATATTGAAATTAAAAAAACAATTAAATGGAAGGAAGCTCCCATTGCTGTAGGTGAGTTCCCCTTTCATAAAAATAAAAAAAATATTACTGGATGAATTACACATATAGATTTAAACCCAAAGTAAGCAAATTATATACTTATTTAAGGTAAATTTAATAAACATTCAAACCTGGAAATACATATATCCATGTTCATTACATAAATCCTTGTCTCTGGCAAGAATACAGCCACAGCCTCACATTTTGTTGGTGTAGTTTAGTGTTTATGCTAACTCCTTGAACAAAGAAGTGGTGAAAAGATGTTATTGTAACATTACTAAAGAATATTCTTAATTGTACAATTAATTTGCTTATTATATATTATTTTTTTTTTCAGTATGGGATGAGCCTTTCATACTAGGTTTATTGCAAGACAATAAAGTTGTAATACAGACTGTAGAACCTGCTTTGTTTATACAGGAGCTATGTGAAATTAATAAGGCAAGACTGATGTATAGGTAAGTGTAAATTATTATTATGACTAATATTAGTTATTTCTTTCTTTTTTTAAAGGATGACTGCTTTTTTTTAAATGATGGCTTGGTCCAAAGCAAATGTTAAATTTTTATTTCATAAAATCCAGCTTTAAAGATTCACTATGTAATATTAATATTACCACTTTTTACTAAATTCAAGGTACATACATAATATACCAAAACAATATTTTTTAGAATTCTTTTCTGTCTGACTTATGGCTATATCTATAAACACGGCTAAAAAAAGTTTGTTGTATGGGACCATCAGATACTGGACACACTCTTTCAATATGTCACTCAACTTACCAGTTACCCTGTATATTTGTTTGATTCTTTTTTGTAGTATTTGTTGTTATAGTGGCCACAGAAATACACATTCTGTGAAATTTCAATTGTCTAGCTACAGTTCATTACTGAATGTATGTAATGTGACAGACAGACAAACAGACATAAGAGGCTTTGCAATGGGGTTCCATTTTTTACCCTTTAGGTGTGGTACCATAAAGAGAATAATCCCAAAAATTGTCTGATTTTACTCAATATCTGTGTCTATCCTTTCTCTCTATTCGGCCAAGACTCTTGACGTTTCTCTCTCTTTTAGTCTCTTATAGTCTTTTGTAGTTATAAAATGTTTCCGGATATTATATACAATAAGGTTAGATATTTCTGTTGGTTTGTGGACGTGAAAAACAAGTTAGAATTTGATTTATTACAGGTGTAAGCAAGGTTTGATATATGTGGCTTCTGTTGGTCAAGTTTGGTGTTTGAGTTCTGTGGACGTGGAGAAACAGAGGCTGCAACTGTTGAAAGATAAGCAATTTCAAATTGCTATAGATTTGACTGTAAGAACTTTTTATTTACTATATTATTATTCTTGTAGAAGTAAGTTCTAATAATAATTGCATGTTAAAGTATAACCTGTTTTCATCTCCCTTTTCAGTCGTCTAAGATTTCAGGTCACTTTAGTGGTCGAGCGTAGTCGGTGTCTTTTTAGACACGATAGTCGATTTTCCGGTATTACAACTTGTTTTTATGAGTTTTTGTCAATTTATCTGTAAAAACTTAACGCCGAATGTGGCGACGGACTTAACACCTTTCATCATAAAATTTAATATAGTCGGCTAATCGTGTGTGCATAAGTACGTACTTCTGCTTACTACTCCGGGGATATGGGTCTGACGATATTAATTTAAGTTTTAATTATAACTAAAATAACCGGTTTTCATGATATACAGGCTCTCATACACTAACATTATCCCGTGTTGGTCCGGGTTCTGTTGCAGAATAGGCCAACTGCCTTCCACCCAGGTAGCTCGTAAGAGACGAGCAGAGGGTCTATTGTCACCAACACCGTGACATTGACTAGGTGATAGAGTCTTACAACGACTCACCCGGATTGGTACCACCGCCTTATATATTCGCAGACCTCGTCATTGTCGGAGGGTAATGTAGCCGGTAAACTTACTCAGACAAGAGGCTTACCATCCCAGCCTCTAGTTGGAAACGCACCATTTTCACCTTTGGTGTCTATAGGCGACGTATTTTTTACCATCAGGAATTCCGTCTGTAATATATATATATATATATATATATATATATATATATATATACCTATATATTTTTTACCTGTTCTAAAAGGAGGAACTCTAGGACTGTATGTTGTCATATGATTGCTCCGTCAATTTTTTGTTTTTTAAATAGGCCATACTAATAGAGGTGATCCCATTTAATTGCAACTAATGAGCACTTTTTTAAATTTAAACAAACAAAAAAAATATCCAGACGACTTGATGTAATTAAAGTTTTTACAAAATGTATTAATAAAATTATGTTTCCTTGTATGTGTTGTCGATGTAATTTATGTCTTTTTATTATAACTAGCTGTCCCGTGGAACTTCGTTTTAATATTACATACATACACTCCAATTTTATTTATTTGTATAGATATACAACAATTTCCTTTTAGTTATTAAATATGTTTCCTTAATGGCAATGCAATATTTAGTCTCAGTATGTCTTTAGTAAAGTGATTACCAGTCAGTCAATTGTAATTATTCGTGAGTAAAAAAACAGTGATGGTGTTTATAATTTTAGATTGCCTTTTCAACGTTTGCACATATACATACATATCTTCACGCCAAGTACCTTGCGGGTTAGGCAGAGAGTATCTTAGTATCATCATCATTACATTACATATTATAAAACAAAGTCACTTCTTTCGTTTGTTCCTATGTATGCTTAAATCTTTAAAACTAAGCAACGGATTTTGATGCAGTTTTTTTAAATAGATAGAGTAATCCAAAAAGAAGGTTTTTATGCATATAACATGTATAGTATACCCGTGCGAAGCCTGGGCGGGTCGCTAGTTCCTACATATTTGCCTATTTTCCTCGACATTAATTACTCTCTTCATACAATATATAATATGGTGTCTATAGGCAACGGTATCCTCTTACCATCTCTTGACCCGGGTACTTGTTCACATAAAAATGTATATTTATTTAAAAACAGCAAAAAATCACGTGTATTGTATGGGAACACAAGTTTATGTTTATTTTATTATATCCCTACTCATATTGTAAATGCGAAAGTAACTCTGTCTGTCTGTATGTTACGCTTTCACGCCTAAACCACTCAACCGATTTTGATG
>DVZL01007780.1:0-10581 GCA_018236625.1 Lasaia peninsularis
CCAGCCCATTGCCACTTCAGCTTGCTAATTTTGAGAATTATGTCGGTAACCTTCGTTCGTCTACGAATTTCATCGTTACGAATCTTATCTCGTAGAGAAATACCGAGCATAACCCTCTCCATAGCTCGCTGAGCGACCCTTAGCTTGTGGACAAGGCCTTGAGTAAAGGACCACGTCTCGGTGCCATATGTCATCACTGGCAACACACATTTCTCAACAAAACAAAATGACATATTCAATCAATTTAATTTATTTGTATAGATGTATAGATGTATAGATTAAGTTGTTAATAACTGAAATTTAGCTTTATTAGAAGAAGAAGAAGTACCTTCACACATATTACCCCCGAAGGGGTAGGCAGAAGTGTACTAGTATATCCACGACTCGTAAGTCCAGTAAATACACTAGAACATCCACGATTAGCCAAGGTACTCATGTGATAAGTGGCAAACTTTCCCAGTATCTTTTTTCATAAGAACCTTCCTCAGACTTCATCATAAACTGCAAAATTGAAATCAACCAAATCGGTTTAGCTATCCTCGAGTTTTGCGCTTAGCAACACATTTAGCCATTTATTTTTAGGGCACCGTACCCAAAGAATTTATCCGTCTGTGTGTCACCAGGTTGTATCTCGTGAACCGTGATAGCTAGAAAGTTGAAATTTTCACAGACGATGTATTTCTGTTTCCACTGTAACAACAAATATTAAAAACAATTTAAAAAATATATATAAAGACCTACCTCTTCGGGGATAATAGGCGTGAAGGTACTTTTTTATATATAAAGACTAGCTGACCCGGTGAACTTCGTTTCACTGGATACATAAAAATGAATCAAACGTTTGACAGATAAGAACAGTTCGTTTGGGAAAATTAAATTGTTGTTTTTAGTATTTTCCTTGCAATTTTGTTATATTTTCTCATCGTTTAAACCTTCCCTGGACTTCCATGAACATTTCAAGACCAAAATTAACGAAATCCGTTTAGCCGTTCTCGAGTTTTAGCGAGACTAACGAAGGGAAATTAATTTATATATATATAGATATTTTCTTTTCATAGATATTTAACTTTTATACTAAGTTTCATAGATTATGTGATCATGATAGTGAAATTTCAGAGTTTAATTAGATATATAAGAGCACATCCTGTCTCAAAGAGTTAACAGATCTTATGTTGCCTCTGTGGAGTGCGCGCCGCTGATGAAGAGGTGTACCTAAAAATTTAGAGGTGTATAGGTGTAAAACAAAGCATATTCATATGCACCTACTGCCTTCTTATTAAGATTAGACAAAGGGAATAAGAAGCGGGCAACTTTGTATATCATTTAAAAATAGTTGTCTCATAAATTACAATTTAATATTGTTTAATTTAAAATGTCAATAAAAGAAAGAAATGAATAAATATTGTCACGCTAATAACCCCAAAAGAGTAGGCAGAGGTACATAATATGTATTTACGGTTAACCGACGATACCAGGTCCCAAGGTGGCTGGTTCGTCGTCATATCGAGCATAAATCCCGGTTTTACTTACGATATCCTAAATCCATCAAAATCAAAGAAATCGCTCAAATAATGTATAATGGTATAAGACGGGGTTCGAACCTGGACTACCGAAATGATAGTCCGAAGTTCATACCTATAGCCCATCGAGGTTAACCTTATGTTTATATTTGAAATGATATGAAAATTATTTACGGAATATATGTTTTAAAACGTTGTTATAAAATATATTTAATCAACATATTCTACCACGTTGTGGTGTGCAAATATTTTAATATATTATTCAAATTTATTATCTTTTATTATTATAAACAGTTTACTAGAAATATTTTATACCCGACTTAGTATTGACCCTGTACACCGTAAAATTATGCTATTTTAATCTCTTTGTGGGTTTATTTGTTCGCGTATTATATTAAACATAATAAATTCACATTTCAAGACTTTAACTTAAAAATTATAGTGGAAAAATAAGTATTATTACCGCGGAGATATATTATAAGTGCGTTCGCACGTGTCATGTTTTTTCATCAAAATGGCCGAACCGATTATTTATTTAAGTTCGCATTTTTTTATGGGATAAGGCAGCGGGTCTCCTGATGGTGAGCTGCCCTGCTGCCCTGTGGTCGGGCTGTTAGACATTATGTGCAAAAACTAGACAACACCTTAGAGAACTCGAGACTTGGCGATATCTCAAAGGGTTCCATAAGAGGAACTTAAAGAATTTTAATAAGCGTCAAAGTAATGTCCGTTCCCGTACTCCTCCGAAACGGCTGGACCGATTATGAGTATTGAGTAGGTCTGAAAATCGGCCAACATCTATTTATCATAGCCCTATATATTTCTACACAAATAATAAACATGTGATCTGAGAGATTTCTCATTCTAATTTAGCCCTAGTACTAGTATTCGTTTTTCTTCTCGACGGATTAATAATGGGCAGAAAAGACTAATCAACAGGCCGATGCAAAAATCGTTGACGGAGTCGTGAAGTGTAAATAGTTTAGACTTAATGGAACCGGTCGATTGCAAGTCGATCTATCTATAATAACGACAAAAAAATCAGATTTGTTGTATCCTTTACAAATAATATGTATTTAGTATTCGTTGTTATAGCGGCAAGAGAAATATATCATCCGTTTAAATTTCAACCCTCCAGCTAGCCCTTCAACCTATCATGGTTCACGAGATACAGCCTTTAACAGGAGTCTTAATAAGACTATTTAAATATTACGGTTCCGTTATTACCACTTGGGTACGGAATCCTAATAACATTATTATTCGTAATTATGGTGTAAATTAAGATTGGTGCGACTTGGAAGAAATATCGTTTGCCAATCTCTCGCGAAAACTTTGTTTATAAAACAAAACTGGAACCAGTTTTGGTTTCCAACACGTATTTTGTGTACTGAACGTGTTATTTCACTTTGTCGATGAAAATAGCCGATGGAGCGACTTCAATTTGAATTTAAATGATTTTTGGTAATCCAGTTTATACGTTAAAATAAATATAGTCACGCCCCTATTACGGAGCCGGTAGGCAGAGATAGGTTTTTTATGGTACAAGACAGCGAACAGGCATACGGGTCGTAAGAAACAACCGTGGCCTATAGACACCATAGATGTTGTAGGTGTTAGACCTTATGTGCAAGTTTACCGGCTACCTTACCCTCCGGACCGGAACACGACAATGTCATTATGGCGGCAAGAATAGGTAAGGCGCCGCCGCCATATTGGGCTCAAATGCTATCGCAGGCAACATGTTTTTAAAATAAACTGAAAAAAACTTATACTGAATCCGGACCTTTGTTACAAATACCTGACCTTGGTGTGGAGGTAGTAATAAGAAAAGCGGTGTACAAATCCGGAGCACACTACCAATAAGGTTTACTAAAACGGTAATGATCAAATCAGTGATACTGTAATATACCATCTACTAGATTGTTCCTTTAGTTGGCAATGTAGTCGTCGTATTTTTACACCACTAAAGGCAGTTCCTGAATTGAATTCAGGACCGCATTCAGTCGGACTTGCTCAATCGACAGTATCTGGTTTTTTTTATTGAGTGGTTGCGTTCCGATCCGGTCGTAGATTTCAGAATTATATCGATGGTCTGTGTAAAAGAAATTATGTTCTACTAGATATGCCCGCGGCTCCGCCCTCGTGTGGCTATCATTCAAACAAAATCTAGGCAATTGAAAAAGGAAAACGAATCGGTTATATTTGTATGTCATAAAAACATTTCCATACAAATATTCATCCCCTCCTCTAACCCCTACCCCCCTTTTTCAGTAAAAAATAGCCTATGTCCTTCCTCAAGGTCAACTCTATCTTCGTACCAAATTTCATGAAGATCTGATCAGTTGTTTTGGAGTGAAGTGTAACAGACAGACAGACAGAGTTACTTTCGCATTTATAATATTAGTACGGATTATATTCTACGTGAGATCTTTTTGAAATGTCTGAACTATCCATATCTTTGATTATATTATTAAACAGTACTATCTCGGATCTATAATATTATGTGCAATTATTTTCTACATTCGCTTAGATAAAAAAAATATTATAGCGAAGGTGAACGACCTCTTACGTGGGCTGCTAATAAATTATACTGATAAAGTTGGTGTGATTAAAATTCACTTTTTTATACGGTGACATTGACATTGATAAGATTTTAGCTATATCTTATTATATATACAAACATACGATGATCATTTTGCAATATCCCGCCTAAAATTTATACGAAATATAAATTTGATTCCTGACTCGATCAGGAAATTTCGTGTAGCAACAGTATTAGACATACCAGATGTCAAAGACCCCAAATGTACCTATCAGCAAATATATTTTGCTTCGGCTACGAAGCGAAACGGCAATGTTGTGTGTATTAATACATTGAGTACTTATTGGCTTTACGCCCACGACTACGTGCGCGTCAATTATCAAATGGGCAGAATATTTTCCGACTTAAAAAAATATTGCGCCAAAGAATACCCTCTTTTTTATATAGTCGGTTAAAAATTGGCGTTTGTGTTATCATCATAACTCATGCATAAGCTATATAACTGTAAATTTTCATCAAAATCCGTACCATAATTCTTTTGTGTATGAGCATCAAACATACATACTCACAAACTATGTCATTTATAAAATTAGTAGGATAATTATGTGGTCGGTAAAGTTTCACAATGTTCTTATTATCCAAACTTCAATTGGGCAATGACTTTTTCTTTGTACTTCTATCAGGAAATATCTTGTTGCCACGTAGATAACGTATGTCTAGAAGGTCAACTGCACAACATTGTCACACACCTCGTGACCCTTAACGCTGAGGAAGTGGATATATTGGCTCGTGCTCTTCATAGTGATTATTATAATAATAGATACACAGCAATGAGCATTGTCATAAGTGAATCTATGGTATAGTAGTAAATTTGTCACATAGGTGACTAAGTATATCAAAGGTCAATAGTAGTACATTTTCCCACGCCCACTATGATCGTTATCGTCAAGGAAGTGGCGCCTATATCGGCTTGCACTCTCAGTGGTGATTATGATAAATGATAATTCTGAATATCTTACACTATTGTGTATAGTTATCAGTATAAATAAGACACGTTTTTATTTATTTAATACTTAAATGTGGACAAAAAAATAAAAAAAATATAGTAAAAAAAAGATAAAGCACAAAAGGCGAGCTTTTCTATATATTTATGTACTGAGATTTCTACCAGCCGTCCCAAAAGAACTTGCTGTGATTGGAAAGTTTTTATTTTATTATTAAGCTTGCAAAACTAGGCCCTGATTATATTGTATAAAGTGAAACGTTTGACTTAAGTGTAATGTAAAAAACAAGTGTGTGGTTGGAAGGAAAAAGTGTATATACGATGGATTCCTACCAAGTGTCGACGATGGAGAGTATTAATTTTAAAAATAGCTTCATGATAAACTTTTTCTACCATAGATTAGGATGTGGTAGTAAACAAATGTATTTTGTTGTCAAATAGGTGACACAAATATCTTAAAGGTCACCATCGACACAGTGTTGCCATTATGACCCTTATCTTTAAGGAAGTGGAGTCGATATCGGCTCACACTGTCAGTAATGATTATAATGATAAAAGATAAAATGCTGAACGCCTTGAACGATCTGCGTATAATCATTCAGAAAAAAATATTGCAATAATTGAGATTCAGAGCTTGGCTATGATTTATCTTATATCACAGGAATTAGGAAATATTACAGCAAGCAGAAATTGTATAAAGAAAGTTTAATATATTTAAAGTAACTAATATTTCAATAAATTATTCACTAAAAGTATATTATTTTTATATCCTTTAACTATCAATCATCGCAATAAACAAAATATATAAAGAAAATAAAATATTAAAAAAAAAAACTGTTTTAGATACAATATTTCATTATTTGTAACTCAAGAACAGCTGAACCTTTTTGCCTGAAAATTGGTGGGAAGGTAGTTTAAAACCAGGAAACAGACATGAGATACTTTTTAACCCTTTCCGTTCCCATGAAATTTTGTTATATGCATATATCTATTGGACAGGTCTGAAAATCTATTCACTATCGATTTTACATATTCGTAATTACGGGCGGTGCGATGTTCGCCGGGACGGCCAGTATTTTAATATATTAAGCAGGTTTTTACTGCTACATTTGAAATATAAATTAAGACAACGTAATGTATTACATCTTATATTATAATAATTAAATTGAAATGTCAATCAATACTCATACAAATTTTTGAAAATTTAATTAAGAACTATGAAATGACATAGTTCTTAAAAAATATTTTAAGAATTTTTTCATCTAAAGCGGGATATTTGCCCCATTTGTTGATGGTCTCCAATACGCCTTTATTTGCTTCAAAGCTGTTATTTAAATATATTTTATATTTGTGTCTGACTATACATCGAATTAGCGTATTATTTAGCCTTCAAAATAAACAAGTCGACGATACAACAAGGTCTATGAACTTTGATATGTGATAAGCGTTTGTTGTCAACGGTAACGTAAATTGATTCGATTTTTGCTTTTGTTATTAGTGTGTGCTCGTATGTGTGGATTTGTTGATATAGTTGTTTATAAATTATCTTTTTGTTCTCGGGGTCATTTACGAATTACTTCGCTTTTTTCTTTCTAGTCTTATCCCGTTTCTATATCGGATGATGTTAGGGTCGACTGTCCTATCTAGGGGATTTGACAATAGCATACATTTTTATAAAGAGCGACTGCCGCCTCTGACCGCATCAGTAATCAGACAATGATTCATTGGTGCACGGCGGGGTTGGAACTCAGACTACTAGAACGAATATCCGAAAGTTAACCAAGGTGGTGGCCTCTGTGGTGCAACCGTACGGCTGTCGCGTGTTAAGACCGTTAGCCGCGTAAGGTCCCAGGATCAATTCCCAGGTCGGGCAACATTTATTAAATGTTTTTCAGACTATTTTGAGTAAGTATTACATTGCCCGGGATTGAAATGTGCCCGAAGTGGCTATAGGCTTGGTCAACCGTGGTGATCTAGGAACCTCTAGACCACCAAGGCTTTACGAATCACGGGGCACCAATAGTTTTGCTTGCTTTGAATTTTGGCTACATATGGAGTGTCCACACAGACCACATGTACCTAACTGGTATGTTTTTGGGTGTGGCTAACCAGTATCTGCTTTATTTGACTGCTTTCGGCGTAGTGCGTCTCAATTTGCGGATCATCGAACAGTCATCTACTACCGCTAAATTTTTCTTCGGACAAAGTTTTAAGCATACTTTTAATCTAACTGTTTTTTTTGTATTTGATTTTAAAGAGATCTTATTAATACGCCTACTGTAAAACAAAGTCACTTTTTTTGTCTGTCCCTATGTATGCTTAAATCTTTAAAACTAAGCAACGGATTTTAATGCGGTTTTCATTAATAGATTAACTGATTCAAGAGAAAGGTCTTTACGTATATAACATGTACAGTATATCCGCGCGAAGCCGGGGCGGGTCGCTAGTATACTATAAATGATTATAAGATGCATTTTTTTTTCTTTTTTTCTTGTATTTGTTTCATTTCATTTAAATCTAGAAAAACTAAAAAAACTAAATTAAACTAATTAAAATTGTAAAAATTAAGTTAACTGTTTTAATTTAATTTTTCTTTTTCTTCTCCAAAGAGTACTCTGTGTAGAATAGACCAGCTGCCTTCCTACCAGGCAGCTCGTGTGAGGCGAGCATAGCTCTATCCCCACGTTTAATAATTGTACAATGTACATATTAGTTTTAATTTACCAATTTTACATCAATTAATTGATACTTGTTTTTAATTTCAGAGAATTACACCTAAACAAAAACTACCTGAGGGTGTTGCCTTACGAGCTAGGAAAACTGTTTCACCTTCAACTACTAGGACTACAAGGAAACCCACTTAGCAAGGAAATGCTCTCCATTTACAACGATAACAACGGGACTGCCAAGCTGCTTACGTACCTGCTCGACAATTTACAAGGTAAGTTCAAGGCTTGTATGAATAAAGAGGTGATCGTGATGCTTGATATTCGATACTCACTGCCTACCAGTCTATTGACATGGCGTGAAGGTATGTGCAAGTTAAAAGATTGACTTGTGAGCATGAGACAAGCTAACTAAAATATCATTTATGAGCGTATTTATGCGTGTTGAAATAACTCTGAAGGAAACACCGATTGTGAAATACAAAAGAAATAAAATTACCGTAATTATTAATAATATGTATTATAAATTAATAATAATAATACTAGTTCGAACCTCGGTGGCCTAGTGGTATGCGCTTCGTAGCTACCATTTCGGTAGCCCAGCTTCGAAGCCCGCGGTGTAATTTTTCTAACTTGAGTACATTTTGTGAGTGCTCTTACTGACGGACTACAGACTTGCCACCTGTCAAATCGTGGGTGCATAATATGTAGTACTTCTATGGCCGGACGATATTTATTTTATCATTGTTTTTCATGCCATTAGGTAGAGTTTCTTCTTTTCTTTGACACGTCACAATCTGAACTTCAAATGTGCTCTTTGTTGTAATTAATGGCCTATAAATAGTATTTCGTTCATGAATTGCGTGACGAAAGACAATTGAAATCATGAACATTAACGTTGGTTAAAAGATCTCGTTGGCAAATTCATATAATTGTCAAATTGGTTTTAACTAGTTAAATGATGAGGTAAAAAAATATTATACAAATATTACAATAGAAATTACGAGAAAGTTCAGAATCAACTCAGACAAGCTTTGAAGGATATGCTCAGGTTTATTCTCTAATGGGAGCGTATTCCAGAACACAATTTAATTATGTGAAAAAAATCGCTTGTTGTCAGCTGATATGTAAAATCTTGTGCTATTAAGTTTGTTATTTACACCAGAACGATTTGGATTATTCCAGTTGCGGGCGTTGGGGTCATCGCATCTCTAACCAATTGCATTCTATTGTTAAGGAAATTAACGATAATTATTATTGTTGACGTTTTAAGAGATTACAAGTAATACGTACATTTAATTGTGTACAACGGGAAATATAGCCGACATTATTTCAATACTACGCTAGACATACAGCTAACAGTTTAGAGAACGGGAACATTTGAATCAAGATATAAAAAAATAATTATTTTACGAATCGTTCTATTGAACTTCGTCTACCGGGAAAGGTATTTTCAGCGCCATCTATGATTTGTTAATATTACTAAAGTTGAATGATTTTGACAACCATCTACATAGTTTCCCAGTATTATCGGTAGAAGGCGTTAATATAAACGCCGATGACTTCTTCAGTTTCGCGTACTTTAAATTATTTTATATTTGCTTCCCCAGTTATATTCTTAAATCGACATGTAACAATCCTATCGCTTGGCCTGGGTTATCTACTTTTATATTTTGGATAATTCTGTAAAAGTAGTCATAACCAAAGCAGTATAGAAGCTCACCCGGGATTAATGCTATCTCCGTACTTATACATAATATGGTATAAACGTTCTTACGCCAGAAGCTTTGCGTCTAGGTATAGTGTGTACTTATAGACTACATGATTTTCTACTAGGAATTCTATCTGCTTTATCTTCTATTTCTTAAAAAGGGATCAAAATCAAATGTTTGTATTCAAAAATCAAAATTGAAAAATTATATTTAGGCATAACATTATAGACCTAGATGCTATCTGGTTCCTATAAGTTAACACATTAGCGTCTGACGAAGCTATGAACAATAGCCAGTGAAATAACACATATAGGTATATAAAAGTGTGCTTTGGAATTGGGTTGGCATTGGTGACACCGAAAGTTGACACTAGTTCCTTACTGCCTTCAAATTCAATCTATTTGTATTGTTGTGGTTACAGAGGTCGTGAATAGCGTAAATGAAAGTATAGAAATCCCGGTTTTTGTAAAATGTCGTGATTGCTCAATGCCCAAGACTTGATTTTTTTTAACTAGACATGCATCGCCTTGGGTAAGATAATCAATGAAAAGTCAAAATGTGTGAAATAAATATTCCAGACTTGTAAAAATTTTTCTTGATAGAGACAATCCCCAACTTCACTTATATTAGTACATATTATTATATTTTATCTATACAAATTATAAAAATTGGAGTGTCTTTATGTAATATTAAAGTAACTGCTCTTTACTAAATTCATATGTGTATGTTTATAATGTACCTACATAGGTACTATAACAAAACAGTATTTTTTAGAATTTTCGTCTGCCCGTCTGTTTGTACCCGCTTATCTCTAAAACAGTTGGACCGATTTTGATGAAACTATCATTGGCAAACAGCTGATTTAATAAGGAACTGCTTAGGCTACTTCTATTTTAGAAATGTTTAAAATAAAATAAATAAGTCGCCTCTGTGGTGTAGCGGTACAGATGTCGCCTGTTACGACCGTTAGCCACGTAGAGTCCTGGGTTCAATTCCCAGGTCGGACAACTTAAATGTTTTCCAGATTTTTCTAAGTAAACATCACATTGCCCGGGATTGGAATGTGCCCGAAGTGGCGATATGCTTGCCACCTATCACATCAGGGCCCTAGTACCTTGGCTAATCGTGGGTGTGTTCT
>DVZL01007781.1:0-10581 GCA_018236625.1 Lasaia peninsularis
TAAGGTGGTGGATCCCTACCCGGTCGAGTTGCTGCACAGCACTCTACCACCAGTGAAAAATTGAACCAACCCCAAAGTAAGCAAATTGTATGCTTATGTTATGGATGTTAGACAACGATATTAATACATAGAAATACTTTAATAGATACCAGAATGGATTTTATTAACACACAGACCCGAAAACCTCATATTTATCACACAAATGCCTGCCCCCGTCGGAATTAAGTCACAACCTCGAGGATGGTCCGTGTCGTTAGGCGTGTACCTTAACCCCTAGACCCACGAGACGGTCAAAATATAGTTAAAAATGAATTTAATCATATGATATATAATTATATAAACATGTAACAACACTGTTATCTGAATAAACTTCCAGAGGATCTGCATTAATGATGTTATCAGGATTTGTTTTAAGTCAAAGAACCAGTAAAGCTTGTAGCGAAAGCTGAATAAGTTTTCAGTCTGAAACGTAGTTCTGATATAAGCGGTTTAAGCAAAGCTCCGATGCTTGTTACTGTAATACGTACTAACTCACGGTTGTAAATAAACCTGCTGAATCTATTTCGTTATAT
Source organism: Lasaia peninsularis (assembly GCA_018236625.1). Taxonomy (NCBI): domain Eukaryota; kingdom Metazoa; phylum Arthropoda; class Insecta; order Lepidoptera; family Riodinidae; genus Lasaia; species Lasaia peninsularis. The sequence goes on from DVZL01007781.1 coordinate 573, forward strand.
AATTACTTGTTTATCATGATTCGCGCGCTTAGAATTAAAGTGACTTAGCTCAAAATTTATGTAATTCTCGATTTTACCGTTTCACTCTACTATAAATATAAACTTGCATTATAATTGTGTACTCAAAAAGGCTAATCCTCAAATTTGGTTAAAACCAATCATTTGCGAAACACAAAAGAGATATACCAAGAAGTATACTATATATTTTGAAAACTTTCTTGCTCATTTATTACAAATTGCATTTTTTGAATTCGGTCACTCTAATTCTAACCGTACGATATATACCTACTATTATAAATCGCTCTAGACAAATTACACGAATTTGTCTAGTCGAAATACAGTAAATAAAGAACATCCAGAAATATTTAATGTATATTTCTGTGCACGTATATTTTGAGCGTGTATATAATATGTCAATTACGTTATGGATGTTATAACCGATATTTTGGAATTGAGCATTACAATAGGCTAACTATGTATTACAATCATGAAACTATACTTCGTGTTATAATTATTATCTTTGGCATGACCGTAAAAATTTGTCAATAGTAAAGTATGACTAGTTTACATCAAGTTTAAAAAAGTCATGAATCGTCATAAAGTCATGTCATGGTTTTGGGTAAGGCGGTGGCATCCTTACCTATGCTCAACGGGTTGTATTTGGCGACTTCAAGAAAATACATGATTTACTAATTTCTTCATGAATACTTCACTTTTTTGTATAAGTCAGCGTACAGGTACACGGGTCTCCTGGCGACAGGAATAGCTAAGGCGGTAGATCCCTACCCAGGCGAGTTGCTGCACAGCACTTTACCACCAGTGGTCATGTTGTTAGTGACCCAGTCAACCTATGCTCGCCTCTTACGAGCTGCCTGGTAGCAAGGCAGGTGATCTATTCTACACAAAGAACCCGGACCAACGCGGGACGTACCAACTTTAACTTGTGCACTTTAACTAAACATCTTTATACAAAATGCCACAAAAATTGGCTAATTTATTCAATATGTACAAAGAATTCAATAATTATGAAAAAAACTAAGTACTTGCATTTTTTCTCTCGTTCCCGGCAAAACTCTGTCTGTCAAAACTGTCAATATGGCTAACTAACCCTAAAATGACCTACTTTACTGCGATTTTTGTAGAGTTGACAAAGTCAAAACAAGCTGGCCTTATAAGATTTTCCAGACATTCCAGCTACTTGTTAGAAAATTGTTTTCCTCAATGTTTAACAACATCGTTAATTAACTGTGAAATGTGATAAATGTTACAAATTCTAACATAAATAGGAATGTATATATATAACATGAAAATGTTTGCAGTTGACGTGGCTGCTGAGTACGCGTCGATGGGTGTGTTTGTGAACCAGGGACAAGTTTGTGTGGCAGCCTCAAGATTGTACGTACAGTCTGGCATTTATGATCAGTTCGTTGAAAAAGCTGCGCAACTTGCAAAAGGTCGGAAAATTGGTAACCCAGAGGACTTGACAACACAACATGGACCGCAGGTATTTTAAAAGCTTTTATTTAACTTGCAATATATGTATGAAAGTATGTATGTTCGGGTGGATTTTCAGAATTCAATTTCGAAGTAGGTATCTTCACCCGATTAAGCTGAAATTTTGTACACACGTTTAGTTTAGATGACAATGCACGATAAGGTCCATGACATCATTCTAAATCTAATATGGCGGACCAACCAAGATGGCGGAATAGTTGAATTTAAAGCACTTTTGCAGTATGGGTATCAAATGAAAAGTCGAAAAATAATAAAAGCTTTTTCTAAAAAGTTTTTTGTGCTTTTAATTTATTTTTAAGATAAAATACAAAATTCATAACAACAAGTGAATTGAACCTAGGTCATAAACCTCTGCCTACCCCTTCGGAATTATGGGCGTGACGATATTATTATAAGATTAACGTGACGATATTATTATAATCAAAAAGCTATTAATATGAAATCCTCCTCCTACAGGTAGACAAGGAGATGTTCAACAAGGTGCTCGGGTACATAGAGAAGGGCAAGCAGCAGGGCGCGCGTCTGCTGGCGGGAGGGAAGCGGTTCGGCAGCTCGGGGTACTACATCGAGCCTACCGTCTTCGCAGACGTCACCGACGACATGGCCATAGCCAAGGAAGAGGTATAATTTTCTTAACGATTATATTATATTCGTAGGAAACAACTCAAATCTTTCTAGTAAAAAACATCTGTTTCTAAATTTTAGACTCTTAAATCCCCGATGGCGGCTTTTAATCATAATGGTTGTGTGGTAACAAGAAAAATGCGTGTCCTGTAGGCAACCGTTAGAGTAGCATATCCTAATAATCTATATAGAAATAAATAAAATTGGAGTGTAATTATAGGTATTGTAATTATAAAATAACCACTTTATACTAAATGCATATTCGCCTGTTAAGACCGTAGCCGCGTGGGGTCCTGGGTTCAATTACCAGGACGGGCAACTTTTCTTAGAAATAGATTTTTCTAAGTAAGCATTACATAGCCCGGGATTGGAATGTTCGCGAAGTGGCGATAGGCTTGCCACCTATCCAATAGGGCCCTAGTACCTTGGCTAATCGTGGATTTTCTAGTATATCTACTGGACTTACGAGTCGTGGATATACTAACACATTTCTATCAACCTATTCAGGGATAATAGGCGTGAAGGTACTTTTTTTAAATTATTATCATTTCGTAGTAAAAACGATTTTGTATTTATGTTAGTATAAACCTCTTAGAATAACAAGGGTTGTTAGTCAAGAACGGTCTCCTCCGGACGTGATATTGAGACATGAGAAGAGGATTATGACGTAATTCAAGAGTTAAATAACTAATCACAAACTTTTCCACACACAATTCTATCCAATTAGAGAACGCTAAGCCTATTATCTGTATCTTTGTGAGTGAAATAATATATGTCATTTTGATTCTATGATATACCTATATCACCTTTTTGGAATAGATTTGAGTCACGTTGCTATGGTTACGTGAAAAGCTTTATTGTCAGGAAAAATATAAATTTTGTAATATAAAATTGTACAGTCCAAACATGAAGCTACGGTACTATCTGGAGATAAGACTCCTAACAACGACCTGTGTGCAATATTAAACATCTATCTCACATGGCACGTTTGTTTTGGAACTGTCAATTTCACCAAACTGGCAAAAAGAAATGTTCAGTTGATAAAGAGTTAGGTCCGTACTAATATTATAAATGCATAAGTAACTCTGTCTCTCCGTCTGGTACGCTTTCGTGCCTAAACTACTGAACCGATTTTGATGAAATTTAGTACAGAGATAAAGTTGACCTTGAAGAAGGACATAGGCTTACTTTTTAACCGACTATCTAGGTGTTTATTAAATTTATTCTGAAATATATTTGCATTTGTATCTATTAACTAGTTGTGCCCGCGGCTTCGTCCGCGTTTTTATTAAATTAATTTATTTTATACATTTCTAAAATAAAATTCTAAAATAAAAATAGCCTAAGCCGTTCTTTGTTACATCCATGCCAGTGAAAGTCCTTTCAAATTCAGTGCAGCCGTTTTAGAGATGAGCGGGTAAAAACAGACAATCAAAAATTCTATAAAAAATTGTCTTGGTATATGTACATTGTAAATGTACCTAAGCGCTTAGTAAAAAGCTGTTATTTTAATATTACAGACACTCCAATTTTATTTATTTGTATAGATTGTATAGATATCGTGGACTAACATCACTACAGAATCATATAATTTGCATACTTTAGGCTTAGACCAATTTGTGTAATGAAATTAAAAAAACACGATCTTCATTAATAAGTCGATCTTTGCTTGTAGTAATGAAAGTGAGGTAACATTATAAAAATAATATCATTTCAGATCTTCGGCCCGGTACAGAGTATAATAAAGTTCGAGACCCTAGAAGATGTCCTCGACCGTGCCAATAACACAAGTTTCGGACTGGCAGCTGGCATTTTCACTACAAACTTGGATGCTGCTCTTCAGTTCAGCAAGCACGTCGAAGCTGGTGTTGTATGGTAAGCCTGGTTTGATGAAATTACGCAATTTTACCAAAACATAATAAGAATTTGCTTGTTTGACTTATCGCGCTAATTTCAGGAACTGGTTACACAAGTTACAGTATGCAGTGAATAATAATAAAGTTGTTTTTTGTATTGAATAGTCCCAATGGCGTAACTATAACGTTCGGGGCCCGTGATAAATACATATTTTAGTAAAAATATGTATTTATCATAACATATATTTTTACTAAAATATGTGTTATGATAAATATTGGGAGTTGGAATTCTGCTCTGAACGGGGACCTCTTCCGGATGGGGGCCCGTGGCATTTTGCCGACTTGCCACCCTGTAGTTACGCCATTGAGTAGTCCATTTATTGGGAAAGGAATCCCATTACACTTAGCATGATGTTTAGGCTATATAACATCAATCTATGACTACTAAAAATGTTGCAAAAATGGAAAAATATTTCGTAATCATAATCTGATGTTCTTAAAATAGTTTTTAATATATTATTCTCTATAATAAACTCTGGAGAAACCGCGGGGCACGGCTAGTTAGTCACATTTTGTGAATTAGGTCCTGATGCGCTATATTTGTACAAACATTGTGATTAGATAGCGACGATAGTTTGTAAATACCATCCATATTTAAAGGTTGTAAATACCACTTACAATTATTTAGAAGGTACCTAGATATTATTAAATAACATTACTATCCTAATATACTAACATTATAAACACAAAAGTTTGTAAGTAGGGATGCATGTATAGTTACTCTTTCACGACTACTACTTGACCGATTTGGATGAAACTTTATATTGAGATAGCTTATACGTGAGAATAACACACAAGCTATTTTTAACCGACTAAATTAAAAAGCGGATATGTTTTTACGCAATAAGGATTATAAATCGGAAAAAAAACTGCTTTTTGAAAGTCAAATTAATTAACATAATTAGTATTACAATAATTCACGCGGGAGAACCCGCAGTCGGAAAGTTAGTTTTACATATTTTATGTTTCACAGGGTCAATACGTACTTCAATATGGATTACCACGCCCCTTTTGGTGGGTTCAAAGATTCAGGACTCGGGCGGGAGTGGTAAGTTAATTATTTGCTGCAAAGGATACTAGTTATAAAACACTAAAACTAAACTAATCTAGTCAGTAATACTCCGGTGGAATGTGGAACAAGGCATGTGTGCTAATAGGCTCACTATCAGGAATGCCATAAGCCATGCGAAATGAAGGCTAAAGGTAGGAAAGCGTACCCTGGATTCCCCAGCTTAAGCGTTAGGAACAACCAATACTATAACTGGGATGACGTGTTGGTTGATACTAGTTATAAGTAAGCAATAATAACACATTTTTAGCCAAAATAATAAAAACTTATACAAAATTGATAAAAAATATATATACTTACCAATGGGCGCCTATGAGCTTTTGCAGCGTTATCATTAAGAAATTAGTAAGCTTGCCTGCTACGTAAAGAGCTTCTATATAATGTACTACCATTCTCAGTTTATGTATAAACATTATTTATGATTTTTATGTTTTTAAATTTCGTCCATACGATAAGAAACACTAAAACTTTATAAAATCATTTTAAATAATTAAAGAGCGCGAGTTAGTTATAGAGATTTAACTATATAGTAAAAATAAAGGATAGCATATGTATGCAGACACACACACTCACATCTTTACACACTCACACACATAACAATAAAAATATAAAATATAAATAAATTATAAAATAAATAATAAACATAAAAATTTGTAACCCTATTTTGCAAACAAATGAATTTGACAATAGAATTCTAATAACTAATTAGCACAATCTACCATATGGGAATTTATAAAATTAGTTACCTAATTTCGTGACATTTGCACAATTTTATAAGTGACATCCTATGGCACTGGTATTAACCTATTTTAGGAAACAAGAATTTTAAAGTTTTTAAGTAATTGTAAATTATAATATTGTACATGTAAACTAAATAAATTATTGTTATTCTTAAACAAATTAATGTAAAGCTTAAAACTCTTGATGTGAAATGTTGTTCAAAATAATGTTAAGTAACAATGTATTTGCTTCAGCTCCAGTGTCCTTATGTTTAAGTAATATAATTAATTCCCGCTCTAGAAGGGCTCTAATAAATTTGTGTCGTCACGACGTTGATTAAAATTGTCGCTTACACAACTGTGAAACGTAGTTAAATATTTAAAAAGTAAATAAACCTAATAGCTCGAAACAAGATAAGAAATATGGACGATACTTCTAACCTTGTTTTGACCTAACCCAATCGTTATTAATAATGCACACTATACTGTAGGTAATCTATTCATCGATATATCTATAATAACTATTTTAACGAAATCTGGTCATGATAACGTTAATTAAAAAAATATAGTAAAAAAAATTTTGATCTTCCCTCATTTACATTAAAAGACGTACAAAGCAGTTATAATATAACAGATTTAAAAAACAACTATAACATTCTTTGTGTTCCTAAAACTAAACTGCTAATTAGTGTAATTTTTATTTCAGTGGACCCCGTTGCCTGGATGTGTATTTAGAAGAAAAAACTGTTACAATTTCATTGCCGAGAAAGTTTTAGTGCAAAAATAAAACCTATTGAAGTCACAGTTATTCAAGCGTATTTTATTCCGAACATTCTGCAAAGAATTGATACTGTATAATATATTATGCCACTTTCGTAATGTGCTAAATTGTTTTTTTATGTATTTTTGTATAATATATTATGTAATTGATGTATAAAAGAAGTCAGTAATTTTAGTTTTAAATTTACATGTTAACCGAGAAGTTCCATTCCAAGTTCCATTTTAGGGAAGTGGGAGGTTAGAAAGAGACAAAAAGTAGCCTATTTCATTCTCCATCCCTTCACATATCTCCACTTTAAAAGCAAAGATGTTTCTAGGCTACTTGTATAGGCTACTTTTTGTCTCTTTCTAAACCCTCACTTCCCTAAAAGAGGTTGAAAGTTGCAGTGGCGTAGCGTGAGGGTCGGCTGCCCGGGGCGGAAGACAATTTTGCCGTCCTCTCATTTAGGTATTTTAATTTAATGTATACGTTACATACATTAATTATAGAGAACTTTTCGGCGAGAACAGTCATCATTATTTTGCATTATAAGTACAGGTTAGATTTTAAATAATAGTATATTAATTCCTCCCTAGAGAAGGAAAGTAAGAAAAGTCTCAGATTACATGCAATTGTGACAAACATGTGATCTGAGGCTTTCTTACTTTACTTCCCGAGGAGAGAATACTATTTTTCTGCTCGACGGAGACGGAAAGTGACAATTTCGTTTAGCGCAGCGGGACGAAAGTTGACACTTTCCGCCCGGAGAGCAGAAAAAAGTTTTGCAAATTTTACAATCACGTTTATTAATACAAAAATTATTTTACTTTAACTATTAGATACATTGATATAAATTAGGTACCTATCACTTAATATTCGATACACCTTGACGATCGACAAGATTAAATAAAATCAATTTTTAATTATAACTAGAACGATACTATAATGTTATATTTCATTTTTATTGAAAAGTAATATGAGTATTTGTTAGAATTAAAAATGAAACTTCCGTCTTCAATTAAACATTTATAGGTACGTCTACTTTTTTTTTGAGCAAATTATTTTATTGCACCGTCAATATCTATCGCACCACACACCTCTTGCTCAATAGACAAAATAGCCAAATTAGTTTGTCTTAGAGTACCCATTGTCGATCTTAAATAATTTTTAATCAATTTTAATTTTGAAAAACTTCTCTCACAGCTGGTATTGCTTAAAGCAACTGTGAAAAATATTCGGAACACTATTAAAATATTGGGCAGAGTATCTTCCAGCTTGGATTTAAGTATAAATTTAAACAATTCAAGTGAGTCTGCATTAATCAATTCATTTTCGTTGCCTGTGGCAGCAACGAAAGTCCGCAGTCGAAGTCTTTCCATCTTGAAATCCTGTTCATCAATTAGGTCAGATACGTAGTCTAGATTACATTCAGTGTTGTTTAGACAGCGAGAACCTTTACAGAGAGAACCTTTAGACAGAGTCGACTGTAGTTGCGATAAAAATATAAAATGGTTCAAATATTTATAAAATATGTTTACTATTTATTGTTAAATTTTGCCGCCCCCTAAAAAGAGTCGCTCGGGGTGGGCCGGAAAGCCTTGAGTATAGAGCAATTCGCAATTTTCAAGGTCGAATGCTAAAAAATTGTAAGTGGACTATTTGTGACTAACAAAAAATCTTGCATCATATTATTCATGTTGTTTGAGAATTTACTCCCATTCCTTGATCCTTCCTCCTCAATGACCTTTGAAACCCAGAAGGGTAACTAGGCCCAAACTTAAAATAGGTCGAAATCAATGAATCCGGATTTCCTCACGATGTTTTTCTTCATCGTAAGAGTACTTACTCAAAAACTTTTTTGAGTACCTACCTACTCTTATGGTGAAGGAAAACATAGCTAAGTTAGACATGGCGGGGTTCGAACTTAGACTACCCGAATGGTATTAACTACAATTAACCGTCCTTTTTTGAAACACCATATTATGCACGTTACGCCACGCTATGCTGAGTTTAGTATAATGGCCCAGTTGTTTTTATTTATTTACTTATGCTGATTTATAAAAAAACATTGATATTTGCTAGGTCTAGCTTGTCTCTTAAATGTTTTACAATTGGCAATGTCTACACTACACACATTTATATTTAGCAGTCTGGTCATTATGTAGGGTTCTAGGGACATTATCAGCTGTTATATTATTATCAACAAAAACATAGGTAGATAAATAAAAAAATATACATAATTTTAGCAAAGGCCTTTTTTTAAAGAACATTGAAAATTTACTCTATATATTTGATACTATGAAGCTAAAAGTGCCGTGAAGCTAAAGTTAAGTAAAGGTGGTGGTGAAGGTACTATCTGAAGATCACACTTCTAAAAAGAGCTGTACATAGTATTGCCAACTAACCCTAGACTGGTTTCCTTCTGTGAGTTTTAAGAAACTGACAAAATCAAAACAAACCGGCCATGAAAGTCTTTTTGTGAATGAAATATTTTTTTTTAATTTGAGAACGGGTCTTTGTCAAGAGGGTAATCTCCAGATAGTAAATTTATCTTATTCGTTATCAGAGCCTTTAATTCATGCGTCACACTTACTACTTACCTAATTATTATTATTTTATTTTTGGTATGAGGTTAAGCATCTACCATTACTCAAGTACAAATAATAGATATCAAGTTTAAAATAGTAATGAGACGTCGTAGAGTCAAGTCAGGGGGGTTAGAATAATTAGAGGTGGTCATTATTACAATAACAGATAATATAACGCGTTATTCTTGCACAACCGATACCGAAATTATTGAATTTTTAGTGGGCTCTACTTAGAATGTGCGGTATCGTCGCGACACGATCGTGTCGTTTTGCGCGATTTGAAATGTGAAACTCAAAACACGCTACTACAATTTTTGCTCAGTCTCATTCTAACCCCCCGGGTCTTAAGTAAAGCAGTGGCATCCTTGCGTTTAAGCTTATCGGGTAAAATTTGGAAACATCGAGAAAATACAAGATAAACTAATTCCTTCATGAATCTTACTTGTACACTTTAACTGAATAAAATCACACGAAAATTAACTATTCCTACTCTATAATATGTACCCGCAACTCAATAATTTTAAAAAAGCTGCGACCACTTTTTCTCTCGATCCCGCCAAAAAAACTGATATGTACTTAATAATTGTCAATATTGACAAATGACAATTAATGGTACTCTGTTGCAAGTTAAACTTGAATGTCAAAGACTAGTCAAAATGGTCTTGGCGGGAACGCGGAATGGAGCAGTTCACTGTGAGATATTATTTCTCAAACAATGTTTTTATTAGTGTTTTATTTTTAAAAAATGGTGGGGTTTTTATCATAAAACGTTTAATAATGTGCATCAGTGGAGATATGTGATATCTGGCAGTGAAAAG
>DVZL01007782.1:0-10581 GCA_018236625.1 Lasaia peninsularis
CCAGCCTCAGGTTGGCAGCGCACCATTTCCACCTTTGGTGTTTATAGGCGATGTGTATTTCTTACCATCAGGAAATCCGTTTGCCTTCCAATATCATAAAAAAAATCGTTATCATACATCATTGTATATGTCATCATATATCGCTGTATATCATTTTTAAATGTTTTTAACTAACAGCCCGTCCACAGGGCAATGACACCCCAATATCTATGGTGTCTATAGGCCTCGGTTGTCAATTATCGTCAGAAGAGCAGAGTGCTTGTTAATTTTTTTCATGCGATAAAACGTCAGTTTATCCCATAAAAGAAATTTCTTTAGAGGAAAAAAAATATTTTATTATGTTAATTTGCTCGTTGCCAATATTGTCAAACGTAGTTGGTGTCCGACTTTGACGCGAGAGGTCCCGGATTCCATTCCCGGATAGGGCAACTGTTGATCATGGTATCTAATATCATTGGCTAATCAAGGGTGCGTAATAGCATGTACCTTTGTCTAACTGCTTGACGATATTGGCGTCGGGATATTTATTTGTTTTTTGTTAAAACTTACTGTAAAACGTTTCAATGTAATCAACCAATTGCATTTTTTTCATGATATCCATTTGAGTCAGATCAAATTTAATAAATGAGTTCTCCGACCGCCGACTACCTCTAGGAATTGCGTTTAAGGCGTAGTGTAGCAACGTGTATTTTTTTAATTGGTAATATAGATCCTGAGGTGCTATCTCCATATACAAATTACAAAAAAAACGTCTTATAAATATCTCGTATAAGATGACTAGTTGTATTTCTCTTAATTTCTATCAATTGCGGATAAAACCAGAAAAGCTTTAAATTTCAACTGAATAATCACATATTTTGATCACTTTGGAAGTTGCCTGAGTTTTTTGTATGTTGTTATCGATTATTAAAATTGTTCTTTCACTGTCATTCTTTTTTCTCTTCTTTTTCTTTCTTCTTTCTTTCTTTACGGGTTTGGAGTAATAATTGTTTAATAATTATTATGAACATAATTTACAATATAAAATACGATGGAGAGATCAGCTGACTACGACAAGGTTTAAAAATTTGAAAGGATCACTAATTTTTTTATTTGAGCTACCATTGCACACTCCTGCCAAAAAAGCATGTTTATTTTAGAAGAGAGTTGACGATATGACAAGGAATCAAGTAAAGCGGTGCTATCAAACCGGGTAAGTTATTGGGAAATTCAATTTAATATGGCTTATCATACAATGCTCGCTGCACTATCATCTAATTGATGTCTAAAATGAAACTATCAGTTGTGGAAACGTTCGCCTCAATATCCGTTGGGCGACCTTCCCTCAACACGCCCTGTCGCCAATCAGTATTGATCCAGGGGTAACTCATAAGGCGCTGGTGATTACTGGAATTTGGTATCGCATTGGATTTTTTATGGTATTAGAAAGCAAACAAACCAACAATATTCTTAGTTGTAGAATTTATACTCTTTATAGTTAGAGCTTTATGAAATACTATCGTTTATAAATTAAAATAAAATCAGCCAAGTGCGAGTCGGACAGAAGTATATGATTTGTGAAAATTTAAAATGTCTAGCTATCACGACGGTAGTGACAGACATACAGACGGACAGCAGAGTTTTATAATAGGGTCCCGTTGTCACTCTTTGCGTATGGTATCCTTAAAAGCAAGATACTTAAAAAGTTATATAAAGTTAGAGATTTTGTACAACTTCATCAATCTATCTAATACCTTTAAACCAGCAATTCTTGTATATATGTCAACGATCTCGTAAACGTCACCAACGATTTTCTTGAAATTTTGTATTGGTTTCGGGGGCTAAATTAATCTAGGATTTATTTTCAGGTTTTATTTATTAATCGTGTTTTCATTGAATGAAAACCTCCTAAAATATAATTAGAATATTAAGCTGAATTTCGCCACCATTTACGTAGTTAGAATAGTTAGAATCGGTCGGGAAATCGGACGCCTTAAAACAAAATCAGTAAGTAATTTGTATACTTATAAGTTACAACAGCAGAAAACATATTGTACTAAAAAAACACCGAGTTAAGCTAAGGATGACCGAGATTAGCTCGATGTTTTTTTTATCGTATAGTATAGCGTTAGCGTATAACAAAATGATGTACGGTAGGTACAGTGTGTGCTAATTGCACCATACTATAACAAATTATAACATTATCTTACATATTATAGCAAATTAAACGATAACATTCTAAACAGCGTATATAATGTTATACGCTGTTAAAGAATGTTGTAATTTCGCTGTAAAAATAAGAAAGGATATGCTCTGATGGTTCACGAAGAAAGATGAAAGATTGACAAACGAGATACGAGTATATCAAGCGAACGTAGATGGCTGTAGGTACCCGGGAGACCTAGATCGACATTCCACCACCAAATAGCTGTGTCAATAGTGGTGTCAATAGTATCCAAAACCGGTGTGTTTGTAGGAAGAGATTTGTAAAGTGTTGGGGAAGCTAGGTAAGTATTTAAGAATCGTGGCACTTGATACTCTATACTCTCTGCCTTTTTTTTATTGATACGGACTAACTTGTTGCTAACCGAGTGGCTCTTACAACTTCACCGGACTTTGTGGGTGAGCAGAGTGCTCAGTCCAGATAATTATTATTTATACGGAGGGGATTTTCTACAACCAACGCCAACACTGGGGGCTATCTCCCGGGAGATCGAACCTCGACCCGGTGTTGCGTTCTGGTTAACGGGAGGAAAACACTCTCTGCCTATCCCGCAAGGCTTAGTTGTATGTATGTGTATTTTAAATAATACAGACTATTACATCCAATTAAAGAAGATATAATACAAAATTAGTGCTATTTCTTTGTAAAACATAATACTTATTGTATTTATTACTTTTATGACCATTACTGTTTTTTTACATTAATTTGTGTAATTTTAAACGATGTATATGATTTAGAAAAATGATTTTTATAATTTTTTTATTTTTTTTCTTTCCAATTATTTTTAATGAATGTTAGTTAGATTAAAATAAATTATGTTTTTTTTTACATTATTATAATTATTTTATTTTTAATTATAATATTTTTTTAATAAAGAAATATTAATGATATTATACTATTTAAGTCTATAAAAACACCTGTCTAATAAATTGAATTGATTCATATTTTAATTTCTAATATTTAGTTTTTAAAATTTTAAATACTTAAAAAAAACGAAAATCTATTTGTTTTGTGCGGTTTTTTAGTTCGTGCCTTTCAAATGATTTTGACGAAATGGTGCAGAAATAGAGCAATACACATAATCAAATTCACTTTTTATTTCGATTACCAAGTGAAGGAGGGTGAATAAACTTTAAAAGCGGGAAAAATGCACGTCAGTGGACGTAGTGTTTAAGTGTTATACAATTGAGTTTTTATTGACAAATACTTGCGATGTTTTTTATTAAATAATGAAAGCGTGTGCTTGACACGACTCTCTTAATTGTTTGGTAAGAGACAAGCATTGCCATAGATGTAATGTAGGTGAGCCAATGGATCCTTAACTGGTTAAATTACTGATCTCTACCATCAGTTGTCTTGTTAATAGTGTCAGTGGTAGGAAGGCATATGGTCTATTCCATACAAAGGACTCCGACCAACACGGGGGAAAAGATTATATAATAATCTTTGGCATTACATAATATGATTTGTTATATTTTTTGTATATCCTACCGATTCTGCTCTTTATAGCATTTTTCATTTGATTTCTAACCCTGACAATTCTGTAAAAAATGAAATATGGGTTTTGAAATTAAAACAATTTAAAAGAAGGTTTAACAAATGCAATAAACAAAAAATGTCAAATACCATACTATGCACCAACTCTATTATTCAATATTATGTACTATACTCTGAGAGATTTTGGATGGTCCAATTTTGTTATTCAGAAATATAGACCATAGCCATATTTGGTCAAAGGTGAGGCAACCTCCTTCAATTTACGACGCACGATGTTACGTAAGAACATTAAAGGTGCTCATAAATGTGTAACGCGAAGGTAATGAAAGTTGAATGTTGCCAGTGTTTTGGGAATCAACTATGTGTCTACAAAAGGTAATAAAAAGTTAGAACTTTTATAAATGTTATCTCTGTCCACCGCCACCTTAGGTACCTTGTATCTTTGTACCTTGGGAAGGTAGAAATCGAAACAGAGCTCGAGCTTAAGGTCTACTTTTTAGCGCTTCGAAATTCCATTCTAGTAAACCAGATGTGAACCTCGCCACGTATCGATGTTTTTGTCAAACTTGAGTACATTAACAACTCAGGAAAGTCTTACGGTTAAGGGAAACCGGCTTCGGGTATTCGAATTCAAATTAATGGAGGATTGGGCCCAGATTCCCTTTCCAGATCAGATTCAGATCCCAGATTGCAAAGGTCGGATTACATTCTGTGTAAAAACTACGCCTTTCTTGTTTCTTCTACACGAGTAGTCGAGTCGCATATCATCTAATATAAGAATGGGATAACACTAAGACAACGATGAATGGTCGCTGCTAAACTATGATACTGACAAGTTTCGTAGCTTGGAACGCTTCTCGATTTGTGAAATTAATCTAGAATTTTCTTCGCCGGCTCCCCACCAATATACAAGACTACTCTATTCTAGCCTTCCACCAACTAGTTAGGACTGATTGCATTAGTATATAGTAGGTATATTGAAATGTATTAACACAAAAGAATAAAATATTCTTGTATCCATCCTTGAACCACATTACTAAGCGATATTGAAATACAAGTCGTAAACGGTCCCAGTTACATCTGCGATATTTCTTCTTATGTTTCGTGTAACCTTTGCCTCAACCTTGTATCAAATATTTCGAGCATAAAGACGATAACATTCGCGCCACAAATACGTAAAATATTATTTCTTACATAATTATTTCTTGCCTTAAATTTAATTCTGTTATAAATACACAGTTTTGGCTACGTTAAAGAATTAAAACTCAGGACATCAATATAAAATTATTAACTTTTTTGTCTAACAAAAAATATATATAATTGTAATATCATAACTTTACGTTTCACAAGCAGATTTTTTTGATAATAGGACGAAAGTTTTACTGTCGCCACGTTCTTTTAATGCGTAAAAAAGTATTTAGCGACACTTAGGGTGATTGGAAGAAGTAGTATTTAAAATAGATGTTTTCGTAACGTTGATTGGAAGTTTGGTATGTAAAGATAAGTAGATAGTGGATGGGGAATCTCTCCCCGTATTGTTCCGGGTCTCCTGTGTAGAATATACCATCGGCCTCGCTATCTGGGTACTTTCAACATGATCACTGGTGGTAGAATGATGTGTAGTAACTCTACCAGGTAGAGATCCACCGCCTTACCCACCCCTGCCGCCATAATGACACTGTCATGTTCGTAAAGTAGGGTAGCCGATAAACTTGCATATAAGGTATAACAACCCGACCACAGAATAACAACGCACCTACAACATTTAGGTCTGTAGGCCTCGGTCGTCTCTTATCATCAGACTTTCATACTGGAAGTAACATACATGGAACGATTTACGGTACACTTATTTTTTCAGGTACCAGTCAATGTTGTGTATAATATGGAATACTCAAAACATTTTCTGTTCCTCTACGAGACTACGTTATTGTATTATTTATTTCGACGTCGTGCGTCACATATTCGTTGACTACAAATGGCACTTTAATATAAATAAACGACCTATAATGACACACAATTTATGTCTTTAAATTATATCTGTACATTAAATATTTCCAATAAATAACCGGCAAAGTTAATCGAGTCACTAATGAATCCTAATTTAGCTCTTGTGTGTCGGTTTTTATGTTTAGTACCTGGAAGACCGATGTTTTTTCTCGGTGCTCGGTTTTTTTAAAATTATGTTTACTTATAACTATGTAAATTACTTACTGATGAAATATAAATAATAAGTAAACAGTTAACAGTATTTTTCAATAATTGATAAAAATATCTTAGCAACAATCAGTAACCAGGCAACCACTGTTATTTTTCAATAATGGACAAAAATATCTTAGCAACAATCAGTAAGCAGGCAACCATTGTTATTTTTCAATCATTAATAAAAATATCTTAGCAACCAAACTCTAGTAAGCTTAAGATATGTTTTCGAATCCGCCATAAAACGACATTTTCTGAAAATAAAACCTAGCTAGATCGATTTATAGCCCGTAGCCCGTAGCGTATATACACAAATTGCTCGTTTAAAGGTATCAGAAATCATTTGAATATACCTTAATCTCCTCCATTTTGAGGATTAAATCCAAGTCATGCATCTTAAAACTTAATTCAAAATACTCGTAGAGTATGGTGACAATAATAAATAAACAAAAAAAATACTATAATATTTTTAGTGTATTTGAGGTCTAAAAAATAATTATCATATCTAATAATAATCATAATAAACACTTATCCTTCTTTATATATCAATTGTTTTCATTATACATATATGTTGAAGAATATTGCCGACCACGGGGCGGCGGCACACCTACAACATCTATGGTGTCTATAGGCCACGATTGTCTCTTACCATCAGGAGATCCATGTGCCTGTTTACTGTCTTATACTATAAAAAAATACAGTCTATATATACTCGTATTGATTACAATGTCTACAAGAAAAAATACGTTTTTTGTCAATAGATGGTCGATAAATTGTTAACAACATCCGCGTTACACAAAATACGATTTTAAATTTCTCATATCTGGCAAATTTTCTGACAATTCACTTCGTAAGAAGCCTGTAAAAAATTTTAGAAAACTACAAAAATGTGAACGAAATTTGGAAGTTCTCATATTATGATGTGGCCAAGGGATTATGAAAGATATTTTTTTCTGAAGGCGTATCTGTGTAAGCAAAAGCTTGTGTGTTAGGAAATGGTTGTTTCTAAACGGTATTGCCTCTTTTCGGACTCCGTTGACCAGAAATATAACGTCCTCTCAGTAAAATAAAAGTCTCCTGATTTTTTCTTTTTCTCTTGCCCTATAAACACTAATAAATATTGCCCTCTCCAAACTAATATTCCAAAAGTGAATTTAAGATAACGCATACGTTGACTGGCTCCAGTACGTTCAAAGATCCAGTCACGACAGTTGGACCATTTATACTGGGAATCGTTACTGTTTCTAATTATAATTACAAAACTTAGGATTTGAAATAAGATACAGAAGAATATCACGTGTTTTCTATCAAACAAAAAACGAATAAACGACATTGGACTCTCCGTTAATCTTCTACGAAAGCTTCTTAAGTAAATGGGACATAGAGCACCAATCAAATTTAGTCATAATAGGTTCGCTGATTTTGGCGTGAATCCTAGTCAAGACACATAGACAAAAATTTTGAAAATGTGTTCTTCTACCTCTTTTTAATCGCCTAGACCTATTTTTTCATATCATGTAAGGATATTGATTATTTTAATAGTAGTGTAATAGGTTATTCAGTCAAAGTCTAAGTTTGACCTCAAAAGAGTAGACGTAGCGACGCCGACAGAGTCCGCAAACATTGGCAATAGTCCCGGCCGAGACGCTCACCCACTGACTCAGATAATATGTAACGCTCGATGTGGCCATTCTTTGTGAACATGAACAATAGGAATCTATATTAATATTGTAGAAGATATGCTATATCGTTAGATATAAAATTACGTGTGACGCTATTAGTTTGATACTCCTACGAAACAGCTAAACAAATCTTGATGAAACGTACACTTGGTGGTTTTGAGAATAGACTGTTATATATGTCTTATACCTAAGCGCAGGCGGTTCGAATTTCACCGGGCCAGCAAGTATATTAGAAAATGTGTGACAGAACGATATTTTTTACATTTTCAAAAGCCTTTTACTGTCAACTTTTAAATGATTAGATTCGTTCTTAAAACGGTTTTGTATTTAGTTTAAATCTGCCTATAAAGCTAAAATATAGGTATAATATCAATAAAATTCATCAATCGGACCTGAAACAAATGTGCTACGATTATAACGTAGCCTACGCGTTTCGTAGAGCATTCGTAGCAAGTTACATGTGGATACGAGCTACAGTTAAGTTTTTACCACATAATATGAAATATATTTAAAACGTGTAAAATATATACGTGTTAGTTTACACCCGAAGTTTTTATATCAATTAATTCTTAAGAGAACGTTTATTAATCTTTATTTAGTAGTTAGTTAATTTAGTAATTAGTACTCGTTGTTCTTAAAAGCGCAAAAGTCAAATTTTAATATTTTAAAAACGAGTAAACGGAGGTTCCGTTGGCGTGTCAGAACTCAGAAAGGGGCCAAGTTTCGATTCGGTGGTAGATTTTTGAAATATATAAACAAAATCCTGTACTGAAGTCTATGTGAAATAAAATATTTTCTAATCTATTCTATTTAAAAACATATTTTTGTGCTGTCTTTAACATAACCTTATATTGGACGAATATAAATTTCATTCATTGTTTTTTGAATATATATAAAAATAAAAATGCTTATTTATATAGAAATCTTTTTTGCAGTTTCACTGCGTTTAAATAAAAATAAATAAATATCGTGTGCACCCACAATTAGCTGGCGATGTTAGGTCCCATGATCTGACAGATGACAAGTTCGTCGGAATATCGGGCACAATTAAATTCTCAGGGTCCTATCTGGGATACAACTGTAATAGGTTACATGGTCTAAACTATGTATGTAAGCTATTACAGGTCGCGAACGTGTCAGAGTAAAACCATGAAGGTTGGTTTAAAATATTAATAATTTAAATATGTTCCAAATAGAAAAAGAATAAAAATGATATCGATCGGGCGGAAAAAAGGAAAGAAGAATGTGGTTGTCAAGCGACGAATAACAAAAATTAATATAAAAATTAAAATACATATTGAAAAGTTTTTTTTTTATATTAAATACAAACACTTATTATAATTATTTATTATTATTAGAAGCACAACCCCCTACACAACCTGAGTCCCTGTGCGTCAAAGTCGGACACCGAGTACGCTCGACCATCGAGGCAACTCCAAACAAGCGTTTTAAAATATAAAACTTAAGTTACTTAATATAACTAGGTCTAACTTGAGAGCTCCGCTGACCTTAGAAGCGTAGACATAATGACGCCTCAGAAATAGAATAGTGCACACATTGGCAACACTCCCGGACTTTGGTCGGGACATATAACAGTTTGGGTGACCATCATTTTACAAAATACAAGGACAAAAATGGATTCAAAGTGTTAAAATTGATTGTTAAACTATTTATCTCTAACTATTTTAGTAAAATAATGATTTAATGAAAAACCACGTGGTTAGCAACAAATTAGTCATAAAAAAAGACTTAAAAATTGATGCATTACTAGAAATAATTTATTATCTT
Organism: Lasaia peninsularis; assembly: GCA_018236625.1. Classification (NCBI taxonomy): domain Eukaryota; kingdom Metazoa; phylum Arthropoda; class Insecta; order Lepidoptera; family Riodinidae; genus Lasaia; species Lasaia peninsularis. Next base: position 9,370 of record DVZL01007782.1, read on the forward strand.
TAATTGCTTCTGACAGTTGTACACTTAGCCTTTTCTCCTATAAAAATCATAGATACACATAAACATATTATCTTCATACTAAATTCTTTGCGGGGTAAGAAAATATCGATTGCCAAATATCACGATTCCTACATTTCTTTTTTAAATGATACCACACTTAGTATTAAGTAGTTGTAATAATAAAGGATGACAGAAAGTAATAAAGACAGTTAATTCATGTATATACCTACTTAAAATAGCATAATAAATTTAAAAAATAATAGTCGTAGTCAAAATTAAGGTATTAGAATGACGTTCCAAAAATAATAATTAAAAATAATTCATTAGATAGGTAATGATTTAAGTTAATATTTATATACATATATTTATGGGAGTTTTTTTTTAATAATTTTTATGTTTTGGAATATTTTAACATCGGTCTGGTGATTCGCTTTTTAACTTCATAAAACCAACCAGAGACATAAAACTGCTTACCAACGATCCTATTACTTTTTTTTAATTTATTTATTATCAGAGATCCGAGAATATAAGAAGCCTTACAATATACCTCTCGTATCACTGAGGTCCTTATAATGTATTTAATCTTAGCTAAATGTATGATAACCACTAAATATCCTGACGCTTGGTCACACTACTTATACCATGGCGATATCGATTCAGCAAAATCAGCTGTTATTGGAGCACCGATGTATATGATGATAAATAAATACTAAAAATAGAAAAAAATATATTTAAAAAAACTCTTACAAAACCCTTTCAACACGACTAAAGCAATTTTGTAATAGACTGAAATGATCTTGTGACGCAAAAAGAAAAAAATCTACTGATAACTCTAGAGAGGGAGATTTCAGTTTGGCGAGCCGCCAACTCCGTGACACAGTGGCTGAATTCAATAGAGCCCTTTGCGGAACAACGGCTACATTTTAATAAATTATATCATAACTGTATGGTAAAAGAGATGTAATAAAAAAGTCAAAAAAGAACGACTGTCATATATATTTTTTAAAACTGGCCAGTGTGAAGTGTCACTCGTGGTGATGTAAGCTTTCTAACGACATCCCAAACGTTTCAGTAAAAATAGCGTCTAATTAAAATTACACTTAAACCAAATGAAATTAACGAATAAATAATACAAAGTATGTTTAAAATACAAATTAAGAGATAAAGTAATATAACCACTACATAGTATAAAACAAAGTCGCTTTCAATTCC
>DVZL01007783.1:0-10580 GCA_018236625.1 Lasaia peninsularis
TGAAGCGCAGAGTATCATTACTCCTCCACCCAACGAACCTCTATCCCTACGAAATACCACGTAATTGCTATCGCACAATTCCGCATCCATAATTCCCTGACAGAGCCATGTTTCGTTATCATTATTACGTCAGCGTCAAGTAATAACAAGTTTTTGTAAAATTAATTTGTTTTTATTCTTAGTCCCCTGGTGTTTTGATAAAAAAGTTTTAGTTTTTGATAACGTCATTCATTGTTAATAGGCAAACTAATTATACTGAACAACCACACCATACGTAATAACATTACACATAAAGTGATATTCTTTTTATATGGGGTTAAAAGTATTTAGGAACACTTTAAGGCAGTAAAAGTTACGCCATCTCTGGATATTTTATTATACTACAACGTATTAGAAATGTGGAGGTACTTAGGAAATTCTTTAGATGGCACTATTTTAGTATTCACTATAAAAATAACTTTTTTCTTTGTACTTTTATAAATCTGGGGGCACGGCAGTGCTCCCGCCAAGTCGAGCGGCAGGGCCGTAACTATCCTTTTCTTGAAGCAATTCAGGCATTTTCGAGCCCCTTATGTTTAAAATTTCATTCAATTTGAACCAGTAGTTCAAGAATTGGAACTTGTCAGACATTCTTAATTTTGTGACTCACTGACTGACTAACTGACCGATCATCAAAAGTCAAAGGCATTTCTAGCAGACATAGAACCTTCAAATTTTGAATAGAATTAGTATTTAGTGTCTACATCAAGGGAAAAATCAAACATTTCATAAGTTCTGTTTACTTTTCTAGGTAAACCAACTGCATGGATAACTTTGTAATCTCATATAAATGTAGATATCATTATACAAAGTTAAATTTGCAGTTAACGAATTACCTACCCATATAATGGAATAATTGTTGCCGACAGGTACCTATCTAGATATATGAGGCATGTCTGGAGGGGTGTAAAAAAAGTAGGTAGTTACTTCATGTCTAATATCCCAGAGGATATGTCTAGGGGGTTTTAACATCTAATACATGTCGACTTCGGAAGCATTGAAACTTAGGGATACTCTATTAATGAATATAATAGATTAGGAAGTATTACTTACCGTCCAGACTTGTCAATCATTATAATATCAAAGCCAGAGAGAAAAACTCATAGTCAAAGCTACAGTTTTTCTCAAAAGGGGTTTAGACAAAAACCGTAGCTGTAACGCCAGAAGAAATAACGGAAAAGAAAAAGAGGAACACTACCCACAAAAATAAGAAAAAATCATGAGACAGAGGCTTTAACAAAAATCGTTATTGATATTCTGAAAGTAAAGGGTACCGAAAAAGTGGGACTATACAAAAAGAAGTGAGATACCGTCAAAAACATGTTTTAAAAAAACCCAAGTCTCGCAGCTCAATTTTTGTGTCGCAAAAAGTTATGAGATCCATATACTACCAAGTCAGTTAATTTATAAGTCCCTACTGAAGGGACCTTCTGTTTAAAGTTATCACGTAAGTTATTATCATATCAATATATAAATCTTTTACGTTTTAAACAAATATATAGACTTGATCATAGTATGTAAGCACAATTTATAAATAAATATATTACATTGTTTAGTCTAGTGTGCTCCACGCGATTGAAATTCGTCTCCATAATGAATGTGTAACTTTTCCTAACGGTTCATCGGATGACTATATTGTCATTGTTGTCGTGCTTAAATTTGTCAATAAACCGGGAAGTGGAGACGGTCTCTAGGGCAAATAATTTACTAATGCTTTAGTTAGCCATTCAAATTTTAGGACCAATAACTTCTTAAAGATAATCCCACATCCATTCGGAAGGACTTTGGCGAGAAACCAGATTGCTGTCCCGTGGTGTTGTGTAAAGACTAATTGTGTAAAATCTATATATTGTGTAAAATCTAAATATTGTGTAAAATCTAATCATGTGATGGCCAAGTCGGTCTATTTATTTTGAATATAAAAGATTTTTATATTGATATGACAAAATAACTTATGTAATAACTCAAGACAGAAGGTTAAATAGGGATTAAATAAATTAACCGACTTGGTATTACATGGATCTCACTTTTTACGGTAGAAAAATTGAACTTCGAGACATGGTTTTTTTACAGGATGTTGTTGATGGTATATACCATTTTGTGTTATCTTTGGAACATATACCTACATTAGGGTGTTCCAGGCTATAAGGGGATATTTTTTTGCGAATTAAACTACGCATACCCCTTTTTTTTCTTTTGACCCTAATGCATAAATATTAAATATTATGACAATCGGATAACAATAACCCGTGCCGAATCGATCAAACTTTAGAATATAAATTTTGTATGGAATCCATAAATAGCTTAATAAATTTTTAGCTTAAACACTGACTTTCCGAGTGTATTGTTTATTAAGTTTTTATCACTAAAGGAACATTTTTTACTATTCTTTTCTTTTTAAGATTTATTTTTTGCAGTGTGGATAGGATGCTCGTAATATACCAATCTGTGTTTTTGTACGCAAACTAATAAAAATTGCTTTTGTTCCTCTTTCATAGTGTTTAGGCCATGGAAGTCTTGTATTAAAGTTTGCCATCCCAGTGGACAGTTACATTTTCCAGTACTTCATTTGGAAAATCAAATTATAGGTATAGCTCTTGCACGCTTCTTTCGCTTTTCTGTAAGAAATCCTTAAATTGAGGACTTACTTATAGGACTTTCGTCAGTGTTATCTCCAAGCGCTTCCATTGTTGCTTCGAGAACAAATACAGAACTTTGCATACTTGACTGACACCTGTCTAAAGCTGCCACTAATTTCTGAATTATGATTTTTTCCTCATAGAAGTGCGAGTCTGTGTGCTTTCGGTAGGGGTGGGGAAGTTTTCTTGAAAATCCATTATTTCAGTTTCAAAGGATGAGTTTTCTTATAATTGTTAGTAAGATGTTTAAGGAATGATGAAACGGATGTAAAGGGGATGATAGATATTTATCACGTCGTTTTTGCTTTTCAATATTTTTAGCGTAGGCTATTTTCTTTTAAGTTCGTTATCCACTCCAGCTAAGTGACTAGTCCAATCTACTTCCTTGGTGCTGCAGGGAGATCTCATCATCATTAAGTTTAAATGAATCATCGTCATAATTTATTTTAAATGAATCCATCGCACCGATATGAGCAAGACAAAACAAATCATTTAAACTTGGTGCAAGTTAACTAGTTTTTTAACACATTTTGTAAAAATGTTGTTGCTATACTTACTTGCCCTTTCCAAGAATACAACTGAAAATATTTTAATTCTCATAGACAAGCAGTTCTTGTGAGGTCTACGATGGTTTGTTGTCTATACATATAATTCTAACTAAAATTTATTGTAAAAAGAACCTATTTTTATAAACATAAATAAAATTTTCAAAAATATATTGTGATGCTACGATAAGAATATTAATTAATTTGAATTTTGGGAGATCCTTGGGTCTAAGTTATAAATTGTCCTTATGGCTCTCTTTTGCTATTGTTATTAAATATATATGCGACTTAAATACTAGTAGTCTATTTGGCTTCAGTAATAATAAAGAACACTGTGAGAAAAATGCAAAATGATTGAAATGTGGTATTTTTTTTAAATGTGGGAAACGTACGAAAGTACCCCACACGTGGGGTACTTTCGTACTAGGTGGTGGGATAGCCTTCGTACGGCCAAATTTAAACGCAATTATGTAATTGGTATTAACTTTGTTGAGTTTAAATGGCTTGAAAATCAGTTTTTTATTAATTAATAAACATAAAAAACAGCTTCCGCTTTATATACCTAGTCTTGCCATAAATATTGTAACAAAGAAAAATATTGTTTTTTTTAATTACAAATAACATTTATTACTTTTACGGTGTGTTAGTTTATAACATAAATATAAAAAATTAAAAATATAAAATGCTTATTCGAAGTGGTCTCCATTGGCCGCAATACAGTCCTTTAAACGTCGAGGCCCTTTATCAATAGAAGCACGCAATCTTTTCATGGGGAAGTTCTTCACTGCCAATAGTATGGATTGTTATAGTGATTCCAAATTATCATGGCATATAGAACAAGCTGTACTCTCTAAAACTGACCATAAATCATAAACCAGCGGATTAAGGTCGAGACTAGGCGACGGCCAGTCATCAGCTCTGATGAAGTCCGAAATGTTCGCTGCCAAGCAAAACTGCGTGGACCGACCTTTATGACCCGGTGCCGAGTTTTGCTGGAAGGACTATACTTGGTTATTGAACATGACGTTGTTAAGGGGCTTAACCACCTTCTCAAGAATGGTATCTTGATACACTTGTGCCGATATTTTGATATCTTTTTCACAAAAATATGGCTCAGTAACTCCTTCATAGCTAATACGCCACGTGGCACTCTGTTGACTAATTGGGAAGCTTCCTTAGAGATTTGAGCATAAATATGGTCATTTTGTTTGATAAAATGTTGCTCAATTGTAAACATTTCCTCATCCGTAAACATATTTTTTTTGTGATCTCCCTTTGCATACCGCTTCAGTAGTTGTTTCGACTTTACCACCTTAATCGTCTTTAATTTATCAGTTAATAAATGACCAGTGCGTCTCTTATAGGCTGCAAGTCCTAAATCATCTCTTAAAATACGCAACATGGTTCTAGGTGCTATCTTCATTTCCCGAGTTAAAATCTTTTGCTTCCGGACAAGACTTCTTCGAATTCTTTCCTTTAGTGCTTTGACTACCTTTTTCATACACACACTACGTAGACGGCCAGATATTTCTCTATCACAAATAGAGGAAGTCTCATTGTACCTATTAATGACCCGTTACTTAAACATTTGACTAATACCAAGTCTATGGAGAGCTTTAAAAATTGCATTTGGCTCCATAACTACTTTGTGTAATGCAATCATAGCGATTCGGTTCTCTATATCACCCCACTCCATTTTAGTAAGCAGCCTTTCCTCCGAAGTAAATAATTGATTTGAAATAAATTTAGATGCAAAAACACGCGATGGAGCATCTCAACTACGCTCTGTACTACTACTGTACTGGGACAAACAGCTTTTAAGAGATGTATTTTCTGTATTGGATTTCCTAAACAAAAATACGATCGCTTCATCACATCAGAGAACGGGGATATAGTCATTGTACGAATGCTCCCGCTGTACGAAGCCTACCTACTATCCCCTACATGGTCCGCGGTTCAGGAATATCGTTTATTGTAAATAATAAAAATGTGTACATATTGGCGGGAACAGAAATACATCATCAGTGAAAATTTCAATTGTCTAAAGATGTTGATGTTGTTGAAAGATGGACAGCGAATTCTCAGTAATAGCTGGGTTCCGTTTTTTACCTTGGGTAAAACCTACCCCTAAAAACTGCCAATTGAATTGATTTTCATTGAGCTAAGAATAAAGGATGGAACTTTATAAAATATTTTGATATCAATTTTTGTTAATAAGTACATTATAGCATAATTTAAGTTTGATTTTATATAATTTTTACCTACTCTGTAGTTATACCACACCACGTTTTTTTGTAATTAATTTATGAGAGTTTCTTTTAATGAGTTCATTATATTACTAAAAATTTAAAAAATAATGTTTTACATGTTTAGTTAGTTTAAAATAAATTAAAAGCAAAAAAATATTTTTTAAACAAAAATTTTTATCATTTTTCGTGTTGCTCTCAACGAGCCCTTTTATTTGATAGGTACTCATATTATAGAAGCGCTTTAAAAAAACTATTCCGCCATCTTGAATGATCCGCCATGTTAGATTTAGAATGATGTCATATGTACTTACCTTATCATGCATTGTCATCCAAACTAAACGTATAGATATACAAAATTTCCGAACAAACATACATACCTACTTACTTAGGTACAATGTACATACATACAATGCAAGTTAATAATTACCATCGTTTGTTGCGGGTGACAATCCTCCAGATTTCTCTTCCGTCCTTGGAGAAATAGATCCATCTGAGTGGTCCTGAAAATTTTATTTAGTCGTTTCAGGTTATTAATGCACTTACTAATTAGGTACTAATGACTTTTATTTTATTGATCTGTACCCACATTAGTGGCGGAGTAAGGAGTAGGTAATGTAAGGTGGGCAAGATATATATTTCGTCCCTTTAATTGCACAAAATGAAAATATGAAATACTATTAGGTTTTTACCTATGAAACTGGATATTTGTATGAAATTTTTTAAATACTTTTGATGGGTATTTTTTTGTCCCTTTACTGTAGAAATTGGTCGAGGGAGAAGTAATTTTGACTAGGTGGTAGAGTCTTGCAACGATTCGCCCGGATTGGTACCGCCACAATAGCATCAGTGCTCGCCATTGTCGTGTTCTGGTTTGGAGGGTAGGGTAGCCGGTACACATACGCAGGAGGCTTACCATCTCAGCCTCAGGTTGGCAACGCACTATTTCCACCTTTAGTGCCTATAAGCGACGTGTATTTCTTACCATTAGGAAATCCGTCTACTTGTTTGCCTCCCAATATCATAAAAAAATATATTAAATCTGAAATTGCGTTTAAAAAATCTACAAAAAATATGCTTTCACGTAAAATGTTGCCAATGCGAGTGCACAAATCATGGTTCACATATAATCAAAAAGTTATTATAACACTCCACTACTGGCCCTTACTTCAGAAACTGTGAACATCATAGTTAAAATACAAGCTGTTGCCCACTTCTTCATCCGCGTGTAACTAACATACATACATACATATCTTTAGGCTCAAGGTCCCTTGCGGGATAGGCAGAGCATCGAGTGCCGAGTGTCACGATCCTCGCATACTGCTTAGCATTCTCCACGTTCATAAATCTTCATACAATTACGCCGGCTTCGGAGACTTGACACCACCCTCGGATAATCGGTTGTGGAATGTCAACCGAGGTGCCTACCTACATGCATCCAGTTTCGCATTGTATTATATCTGTTTCGTCAATTTTTCATTATTTCTATATGACTGAACCATCGGAGTTTGCACTTTCTCATTTTTACACCGACACTCTTTCAATCCCACTCTTTCTCTGATCATATTACTACGAAAGCGGTCCGCGAGGGTTACTCCACATATATTGCGGAGCGCACACATTTCGACCGCATTTATCCTATTTCCATACTTTTTCTAACGTACCTATCCAACTCTCACTTCCATAAAGAAACGTGGGATAACTCAGCTCTATAACCTACAACAAACATACAAACTACGTCTAGGCGTGTTATATCATCAAAGCGGATATTGGAGTATCGGATTGGTATAATCTGAGAAGAATATAAAAATATAACTTGACTAAAATAATAGTTAGGTACCAACTTTAATAACGCAGTAAAACTGCAAAAACCTCACTTTAACTTGTTTAACATGTCATTATAGTACGGGATACGTAGTACAAAGGTTTGGACTTATTACTACCAAGCTAATTTTTCGCAAGTAGCTTCATTTTGATGAGAGAACAATTCTTTGTATGACAACAATTCTCGATTGTGGTAGCTAAACGAGGTAGCTGGTGTTGAAAATTTCAGAGAGTAGGACCGGGGACTTTGGACCACTTAATTTGTAGGACAATATGTCTGTTATTTTATAAAAAACATTAAGTTGGCACTAGAAAAAAACAGTTGATTAGTATGTCATGTCATTACCTTTTTATTGATAATCGATTATTGATAATCGATTATTGATAATCAGCAAAGGTCATGGAAACTAATTACTAATCAACTGTTTTTTCTAGTGCTAACTTAATGTTTTTATAAAATAACAGACATATTGTCCTACAAATTAAGTGGTCCAAAGTCACCGGTCCTACGCTCTGAAATTTTCAACACTAGCTACCTCGTTTAGCTACTACAATCGAGAATTGTTGTCATACAAAGAATTGTCGGCTCATCAAAATGAAGCACTTGCGAAAGATTAGCTTGATAGTAATAAGTCGAAACCCTTGTACTACGTATCCCGTACTATTGAGTCATTTTTTAAATTTTAATTCATATCTCAAGAAGTTCTGAAAAAACTCGCCATAAAATTTAGATATATAAAACCTCTAAAGTATATCTTTTAATTGAATTCCTCTTTGCGCAGTCGGATAAAAGTCATCCTATAGATATATTGCTCGATAGTAGATACAAATAACAATTCTACGAAACTTAGATCTTACTTTCCAGGAACTGTAGGTATGTACCTACCTACTGTAGGTACATTTTAGAGATCAAGTTATGCTAGAAGGCCTATTTAAGTATACTGAGAGTTGTTAAGGTATTTTCTGAACTAGAAATCTTGCAATTTGGAAAAAATACAAATTAGGTACCTACCTACTTAGTAAACTAATTTTTTAAGAAAGAAGCAATGTAATCTGACTGCTTTTATGAATTACCTATAGCTAATTTTAGATTTTGACTTTAGGTATCCAACACGAAAAAATATGTGTTCTGCTGATTGTTTTTAGTCGCCTGGATCTATTATTTTTTAAATATCTTCAATGTACGGAATTGATTTTTCTACAGGTTTATTATACGTATACATGCGGAAATGACGAGTTACTTTTTTCATCAAACGTTCATAAGTATTTTTTCTTTTTAATTTTTTTGAGACACGAGGCTATTTATACGACAATACCGTGGGTTGTCGCCCACGTCGTTCACGCCGTACGCCATCGCTGGAGGTAGTAGCTAATTAAATAAATAGAACGATGAAATTTTTGCATAGCTATTTTCCCAACAGAACAAGAAAAGTAGATGTAAGATAATATCACCTACGTAGGTTGAATATTAAATGAAAATAGATGGGAAACCAGATAAAATTAGCTCGAGCTTTTGCCTTTAGTAAACCGCAGCACAAACGTGGTTATTGGAGAGGTAATTTAATAATACGTTACATTTGCTGGAACGGGAAATTGATAGAGATAGCAGGAAATTGGCACATAATGGACGGTGGAGTGACGACATGTGACATACTATGGCCTGGAGCATCAATATTAAATGAGGGAACATTGCCTTTTGGTAGGTACCTACAGGATAACTTCGTTACCAATATGAAGTATTTATTAATCAGTGGTGTGTGACTAATGTAGCTTTATTCTAAGCTTTTATTGAACTAGCACTGTATTTATGGTTGGAAGGACTCTTGTACCTTACCTCAATTTCCAAAAGTCAACTTTATCTCTCTACTAAATTTTAATAAAATCCCATTACTGGTTTAGTATTGAAAGTGCACTTAACAGATAGACAGAGTTATTTCGCATTTAATATTACAGTAGGCATTTGTCAATACCAGTCTATAATCCGAGATATATTTGAAGGAAAATACTATTATATATTTTTTCATTTTAATGATAGTACGAATGGTTTAACGGTGGTATGAATCCGGGCGAGTCGTTGCAAGACTACCACCTAGTCAATGTCACGATGTTGGTGAAAATAAACCTCTTACGAGCTGCCTGGGTGGAAAACAGTTGGCCTATTCTACGACGGAACCCGGACCAACATTATTATTAAACCTACGAGATTGGTAGTAGCGGTGAGTAGATCCAATATAGCGGAGAAAGATCCTCGCGCCGCACGCCGGAACCCCTCCGGCGGAGATTCGCCGCCCGCCGGCATCGCCGTCCGGGGCCACTGGAACAGACGCTCCGTTGTCATAAATATTGACGAAAGCACCATTTAGTCAAAAACAAATTGTAGTGAAGGGTAAGATTTGGTAATAGCCATACCTATATGTCTCCCTATCTTACAGTTGGTGATAGGCGAGCAAATATATAATGTATTATCAGTAATATTTATCACCACCAAGAATAGATACTGGCGTTACCGCTTTATTTCTGCCACTGAGGACGGTCTTTGGCATTGTCATGTTGCGGTTCAGGAGTAATACGCATTATGTTTTACACTAGCCACGGGACAGCGATCTTTGATATCTACAGTGTCTACCAAATTTGGTCGCCCCTCAACATCAGGAGAGCAGGGTGCTTAGTTATTGACATATTCCGTTAAAATATCAACAATACTATTTTTATGGTATAAGGAAGCGAACAAGCACACGGTTCTCCTGATGGTAAGAGACAGCCGAGGCCTATAGACACCATAGATGTTGCAGGTGCGTCACTGTTCTGTGGTCAGACTGTTAGACCTTACGTGCAAGTCGATCGGCTACCCTGCCGGAACCCGACAACGTCATTATGGCGGTAGGAATAGGTAAGGCGGTAGATACCTACCCGGACGAGTTGCTGCACAGCACTCTACCATCATTGGTGTTGTTGGCAATGACCTTGATAACCTATGCTAGCCTGTCACGAGCTGCCTGGTAGAAAGGCAGATGGTCTATTTTACACAGAGGACCCGGACTAACACGGGGTTTCGTCCGCGTTTTTAATTATTTCTTTTAAATTAGCTGTCTGCCAGTGAAAATCCCGTCAAAATTGGTTCAGCCGGTTTAGAGATTAACGGGTACAATACAGACAAAATTCTAAAAATATTGTTTTGGTATTTGTATATTGTAAACATAAAAAAAAGTACTTATTATCCCCGAAGAGGTAGGCAGAGGTGTGCTAGTATATCCACGACTCGTAAGTCCAGTAGATATACTAGAACA
>DVZL01007784.1:0-10580 GCA_018236625.1 Lasaia peninsularis
ACGGGTTATATGAAAGTAATAACCTTTTTAATTTAGTCTAATATTATTTGACAACTATCGTTTTTTCTTCGTGGTACAGGGACGCGCCGATCTCAGGGAATGCAAACTTTTGGTTCGCTATTTTGAAATAAGTGTCATTAAAGTTTTGAATACGCACTAATATGTTTCATTGTTTTATTAAAAGCGGATTTTGTTGTTATTATTAATTTTGTTATTTTTTTGTTAGTTTTGTTAATTATTGCCTTAATTTTATTGTTTTTTTTATTTGTTATGGAGTATTTGTGGAATATGGATTAATAATAATATAATTATTATTTCTATTTCTATTCGTATTTTTCTACGTATGCTTTCAGCAATTCCTTTACTGATTATTTATTAAACATTTAAAAAATAAAACTTTTTTCCTTTGACCCAAATGTTGGGAACTTCTGAACGTTTGTTTACATAATTTATACCTTCTCGTGACAGGTAGTATAGGTAGTGTAATGAATGTAAATATAACGTATTAATATTACGTGACAGACAGGCAGACTAACGAACAGCAAAATCCTTGTAATATGATTTCGTTTTCACCCTTTGAGTACAGAACTCTAAAAACAGTAACTAGACAGACATATTTCTAAAACATTTGATAAATTGTAACTGCCTTCTTAGTAAAGTAAATTCTCTCACAGCAATTTGTTTTCAGCAATTAGTCTAGCATAACACTATCATGAAAGCTTACTGAAATTAATGTTTAGTCTATGTCTTATAATAATTATATTAAGACTACTTACGCGCCAGGACTTATCATTAAATTATGAGAAATATTTCATGATATTTTGTTGGGTATAACTTTTTGGCTTGTAATCGGCACCAACACACCACTTTTGAGTTATTATTACTTAAAAGTTTTATTTAAGACTAGCTGAACCCGCGACTTCGACCGCGTTTTTATTTAATTATGTTATTTTATACATTTCTAAAATAAAAGAATCCTATTTCTTATTACATCAACTGTCTGAAAATTAAAGTCCCGTCGAAATTGGTCCAATTGTTTCAAAGATAAGCGGCTGCAAACAGACAGACGGATAATCTAAAAAATATTATTTCGGTACATACCTTGTAAACATAAACAAAACAATATTTAATTGTGGCTTTCTTTAAATATAAATATATTTAGTTAGTTTTAGTTCTTCTTTCAAAAAAACCTAAACTAGTCGAACCTTTTGATTATGATCTAGCATACAAAACAAGAATAATCAAAATATATTTGACAGATCCATTGGGAATCGACGGAGCTATTACTTACTAACATAGATAGAAATCCATCAAGCTCGAGTCGAACTCGCGTAAGAAGGGTTCAGTATCATTCTCTATAAAAAAGAAAAAAATACCACATTTGTTTAGTGGGTGCACCCTTTATATATTTAAATTCATCTGTTTTAGTATTTGTTGTCATAGCGGCAAGAGATATGCATCATCTGTGAAAATTTTAACTGCCTAGCTATCTTGGTTCATGATATACAACCTGGTGACAGATGCACAGACATACGGACAGTATTAGTCCCTTTTTTACCCTTTTGATATGGAACCCTATAAAATCATACAAGTGAACTTTTTTGGGGCCACTTAAAAATGTTACTTTTTGCGAAAAAAAATATTCGGATGTTTCGTACTCTTGGATGTTTAATAATCCAGAGTTCGCCGATCTCCTATATCCACGAGTAAGTTATAGCAGTATACTCGACCTATATTCGGGGACATCCCCCGACGGTTATCTGTTTTTGATGCAAATATTCAGTGTTGCAGCATTTATCAAGACAATGGGGAGTTCAAACTTCGTATACAAATGTTTTGGACTTGAAATAGAGACATTTCTTTGATTGCGTCATTGTCTTTATGAGTTTAATTAATAAGATAAGAATGTCTCGTTGTGTCTGCGTCTTCTAACAAATAAATTAAATAATCTCTCTCGTTATCTCTTTGAGTATTGTTGCTATTATTTGTATAGTAATTTTAATACCGCGCCAAAATTATAATCTGTTTTTGTTTTTACTGAATAATACGACTAAAATCAGTCAGTTTAAAAAAACCGACCAAGTGCGAGTCGGACTCGGCGCTCGAAGGGTACCGTATCATTATATGCAGAATTTTTGTTCTTAAAGTTTTAACCTTATAATTGGTCAACAATACGCAACAAGCCATTATAACTCAAAGCAAAATGGCCGCAGCGTGGCCATGCATAAATACGTACAAAAGCTACTCGCTAAATAATTTATGTGTAATTACTCTGCCGACTTCATTAGAGTACTACATTTAGGCGGAAATCCCTTTAACATTATAAATGCGAGTATTTAGGACGGACGGTAGGATGTATGTCAATTTTAAATGAAAAAAAACAGGTGTACCATCTCACATAATTTTTAAAATTGAAAATTATTTTTTAAATAGCCGACCGGTTTCGCTTTTTACAAAATCATCATTTTTTTTGTTTGTGATGAATACAAATTACTGTGGGTAGATACAATTCATTAGATATGTAAACCAAAACAAGTTACCACTGCCTGGTTTTTTTCCCCAAGGTAATGGGTGTTTTGAAATGAATAAAGTTCTGTTAAGGTCAATTCATGTATTTAGATTTATAGGAAAAGTCTAGTAACAGAAAACTATTTTAAATTATGTATTTTTACCTATATAAATAAATAAAATTTGAGTGTCAGTATGTAATATTTAATGCATTTGTATGTTTACAAGGTATATATACCAAAATATTTTTTTTAGAATATTCTGTCTGTCTGTGTATCTGCCTGTTTGTACCCACTAATCTCTGAAACGACTAGAACTATTTCAATGGGACTTTCACTGGCATACAGCTGATGTAATAAGGAATGGCTTAGGTTACTTTTATTATAGAATATTATTTTAAAAACGGACAAAAACGCGGTCAAAGTCGCGGACACAGTTAGTTTATAAAATTATAATTAAAAACGCTACCCAGCATTGAAATACAGTTTCATTTATATAAACCTCGGTGAAGTCAAAGTGAGTGCTAAAAAGACTTAGCGAGGTTGAGTAGCGTTTGAGTGGGGACTACAAATATCGACGTAATTCTGTACTTCACATCCAGTTTCCTGTTACGTGGAGATTTTAACTTCAAAGGCCAGGAACAGGAATTACTCCGGAATTGACCTAGACTAAAGGCAAAAATTATTACGAGTTTGTAATGCTTAAGCATAGAAGTTCCTTTAATATTTATGCGTGCATTCAAAAAAATATGACAAATGATCAACATTTACGCGTTCGCTTAGAAATTTATTTTGTATTTATTAAGGAATGTATTTCCGAAAACAATTTCACAGATTTATCCTATAGGTTAATGAAAGCGTAAATGTCTTTTTTGTCTATGATTTCTGTAAGATAAATTATTAAGTACAAAGGTTAAAAGTGCAGTATCCAAAGTAGTAGTCTATGATCTAAACTATTGTCTATGTCTCGAAAGTTTTTGAGTTTTTTTTTCATTTTTATTCTATTTCTGTATGTCATGTGCTGGCAAGTTGGTCATGGTCAAGTGGTAGCTTACGCCGTCCACGAACGTCTGCAACTCCGGGAGTATCACAGTTGCTAACTTCCCAGGAATAAGTACGCTTTTTCTAGAAAGTTCCTTGGTATTTTTGTAAAAAGAAAACGACAATTCTCTCCTCAAAAACTCACTTCCGCGATTCTTAGAGCCAAAGCGAATATTGTACTGGTAGCTCGAACCTTCGACCTCGGCAATATCAGACATTATTAATGCAGATCATTGAAATTCGTTCCGCGTGTACAAGGCTTGAAGAATATGGGTATGTTAAAATATTATGCAGCAGTTTCCTGAAAATACATTCTGTTTTTAGACGATACACACTCTAAAGTGTTGTTTAAGGGTGCTCTGAGATGTACGAAGAATGTCATTAAAGTCATAATGGTGTGGGTTTCCTATGTAGAATAGACCACCTGCATAGGTTAACTGGGTCTCTTCCAACATGACGACTGGTAGTAGAATGCTGTGCAGCAACTCGCTCGGGTAGGGATCCACCGCCTTAAAGACATTGTCGTGTTCCGGTATAGAGGGTAGGGTAGCTGGTAGACTTGCACATATGATCTAGGATCTGGACCTGAGAAACAGCAACTGTAAAATTTATGGTGAATCGTGGTTCGTGTGATTGTACGCTGTCATACCCCATAAAAAAAACTGTAACTGATCGCTGTCTGTAAATGGGAAATTTATTAAAAAAACATAATGGACGGGCTTTATATACGCAAGAGAACCCAAGACAATGTTGTTCTGTTTGTCTGTTGTACACGCTAATTTTTGAAACGGCTTAACTGATTTGGACGCAGTTTTCAGAAATATGTTGTGATAGCCCTGATTTAACACTTAGTGTTCATTTCATTTACATCGGTTAACAAATAAAGAACACTTACATACATACATACATACATATATACACATATATCTTAACGCCAGGTCCCTTGTGGGGTAGGCAGAGAGTGCCAAGTGTCAAGATCCCTGCACCCTTACCTAACTTCCTGTACGTTCATTAATCTCTTCATATAGAATAATTAATTTAGAAAGAATTTATGTCGATCACGTAATAAGTTCCTAATTAAAAAGAGCTCTGGTATCATATCGAACTGATATTAAATGGGGTTCAGCTTAGGCTGGAAACTCGGCCTTGCGTGGAGTATATAAATAATTAAATAAAAATACGGACGAAAAGAGTTTTAAGTTCATAAAAAATGACGATATCTTTATTTAGTGGACCGATTTCGTTTACACAAACTGTAGATTGTGCTGAGTTAAAACAAAGTAATTGGCAAATCCTTAGTAGTTTCGAAGATAAGCATGATCATAACTGCCTCCTTTTTAAACTGGGTTAAAAACGGAAGCCATTAAAACAAGTTAAGGCTAAAATTGTATAATAGTAACTTCTTAGTGTTCAGAAGAGTTTGCGTCGATCCCTGCTTGCGTGAGGACATGCAAGCTTTGGCCAATATCGCATTGGTTATCTTCTTGGCCTTATAATTGAGTACTACGGTCTTATCAACGACGTTAACAAGTAATTTTCTAGTGTTTCCCGATTTTGATCTATTCAGAATTATTGGAGTTGGTGTTTGTCTATAAATAAAGATTCTACTACACTCTTATCAACAACGTTAACAAGTAATTTTCTAGTGCTTATAGTTAAAATTCTGGAAATGTCAGAAGTATTTCCTGATTTTGATCTATTAATAATTATTGTAGTCGATGTTTGTTTATAAATAAATATTCTACAACAGTGTTATCAACAATGTTAATAAGTAATTTTCCAGTTGTTATAGATAAAATTCTAGAAATGCAATAAGTATATCCGGATTTTGATCTTTTCAGAATTATTGGAGTTCGTGTTTGTGTATAAATAAATGAAGATCCTACTTCAGTCTTATTAACAACGTTAACAAGTAATTTTCTAGTGCTAATCAGAATTTTTGAAGTTGTTGTTTGTCTATAAATAATTAAACATTTTACTACGGTTTTATCAACAACGTTAACAAGTGATTTTTAGCGCTTGGTGATATAATTCCGAAAACATAATAAGTGTTTTCTGATTTTTATCTATTCAGTATTATTGAAGTTGTCGTTCGTCTATAAATACATCAAGGTAAAAATGGTATTTTATGTGTAAGACTCCGCTGTCCGTTGGTCTATCTATCACCAGCCTGTTTCTCATAAATCGCGATAGCAAGACAGTTGAAATTTTCACAGATTATGTATTTCTTTTGCCGCATCAACAACAAATACTATAATACGTTTTCCGACTAATAATAGATGACACTTTGCATATTTAGAACGCGGTACGTGCACTACGATTGAAAAATTACAATTTAGTTATATTTATGGAAACAGATAACGATGCTTAATAATTATATTATAGTAAGTGCTAAAATATTTTAATTTAAAGGCAATTTTTGAAGGATGATGGACACGGTACGGAACCTTTCTTGCAGGATTCCATCTCACACTTGGCCGGTTTTATTATATCTATTGTTGTTATCTATTTTGTCAATCATTCACTCGCTGTTATTAATTAGTTAATTACTTGTGATAATATTACTTTAATTAAGTAAATTATCAACAGTTGGACTCCGAGGCGCTAACCTACGATATCCCACTGGAATACGACCTTGCCCTGTTCAACTAATTAATTACCTACTTATTAACACTTTAGTTAATTATTCCATAACATAGATACGATCTATTTACATTACACCTTTCATTTTAAATAGGTTTATTTTAAACAAGGGAGTTTATCTTTATAATACATATCTACTACCACTTGATGATAATTAGAAATAATTACAAAAAATATCGTTACGCCTAAATCCTGGAAGTGGTAGGCAGAGGTACTTACAATTACGATTATCCGACATTATTAGGACATGATGTTAAAAGTATCAAAAGTCTCCGAAACCGGCGTGTATGTATAATAAGACTATTCTTCCAGGGCAGACAGATATTATAGATTGCATGAGTAATGATTCCTACATACTTCTCTAACTTCCTCCTAATTACTTTTCTTCATACCCACACGCCGGTTTCGGAGACTCTTGACACCAGCCTTGGAGAATACACGAGTAACTTGGTCAATTTTAACCTAAGTCTCCCCGGGTATAGGGCGTGTGATTAAAGAGAATACGAATAGCAAAGATAAAATATGGAGATCACGACGTCTTATTGGTAGATAATGAAGCCTTGCCTGGTATTCTGACACATTGTCAAATAAACGTAGTTCAAAAATAAATATGCACATGTTTTGAAGACGCTGAAGCATGTCAAGTTGCTCATTGGTTATGTTAGAATATCAAACGTCGGCATAATCAATAATAGACAAATACTCATATGCAAATAACTCATATTACCACACGGAATACCGTATTTATTGTTGAGCTAGCTGTGCCTGCGACTTCGTCCGCGTTCTTATTTAATTATATTTTATAAATTTCTAAAATAAAAATAGAAATCTAAACTCAAAGTAAAATGTCAATTTTTTATTATATCAGCTGTCTCCCAGTGAAAATTTCATCAAAATCGATAAGGCCGTTTCAGAGATTAGCCGGAACAAACAGACAGTCAAAAATTCTACCTTGAAAACATACGTATACATAATTAAAAAGCGGTTATTTTAATATTAGATACAGACACTCCAATTTAATTTATTTGTGTAGATATCCATCTTCATCTAATTTTAAATCAGCTATTTCAAACACTTATGTTCAACTTTATTTTTTATCAGAATGTTCTGTGGAACAAAAATGCCAATCGGTGCTTAGGGCACGTTTCTTTCTTGATTGAAGCATCTTTAGAAGCCTTTTATGGCAGGGACAATGATCTCGAGATTTCAAGTGGTTTATTGACTTATATTTTGTAGTGAAAGGATGGTACTAGTGTCAATAAGCCCTTATTTTAATTATAGGAACCTATTTTTTTTAATTAGGGCATGTAGTACAAGAAAGGTCGAAGACCCCAAATAATACTCGATAAGCACTCGGTGCTTGACGTTTGTGAAGTATGGTCTAATTCCTCTGAAGATGCTTCGGTTGCGAAGCGAAAAGTACACTGAGTGCATAGTGTTGTGGATATTGTTGGTGCTCCTCAGGAGAATTAGACTGATGATGCTTCGGTTACGAAGTGAAACGTAACATTGAGTGTATAATGTTGTAGATATTGTTGGTGCTCCACAGGAGAATTAGACTGATGATGCTTCGGTTGGTAAGCGAAACGAACGTTGAGTGCATAATGTTGTGAATATTGTTGGTGCTCCTAGACAGTGTAGTGGTTGTGGGTGAGTTGTTCGGGTATAATTTGGGATCTTGAGCTTTAGGTAAGCAACTTCCTTGGACTGCATACAGTTTTTTCTGTTTAAGAACTCTACAATTATAGTTATACGTATTTTCGTAGAATTTGCAAATTAATTATTTTATTTTTACATTATTTTTATCCAAATATGATTTGAAGGTACTTCCATAGCTTTTTTTATGGGATAAGACAACGAACGCACACGGCTCTGCTTATAAGCTTGTAAAACCATACGCTATAAAGGACTCTGCAAACGCATTAATTATGTTAAAAGCATAATTTTCAGATGGTACTTTCAGCTTCATGGATCGAAGTATTAAAATATCAAAAATTGTTTTGAGTTCAAAGCGTGAACCAAACGCAGAGCATTTTTGGCGTGCTCATACAATAAGAAATTATATCATAACACTGCAATCAGTTCATATTGTTCGGTAAATGTCCCTCATGCATATTCATTGATTTGGTCAGAATTCGGGAATTCTTTGTGATAAAATTAATACTGTTTGTATTAAAGTTATTAAAGAACTTTTTAAACGGTTTCAAATAAAGGACATTTTATGTTCGTCGCTTTTTTTTAAATTAATTTATTTCATATTGTTCTAAACTAAAATTCTAAAATACGAGTAGCTTATGCCATACCCTATTACATCAGCTATCTGTCAGTGAAATACCCATCAAAATCGGTTAAGCCGTTTCAGAGATTAGTGGGTACAACAGACAGGAACGCCGTCATTTATGAACTGTTTATTTTTTTTATTTTAAAGATACCAAGTTGTCATCAGATGGTGAAAAACCCTTTTTGAGGGTTTTTCCTGCTGCTAAGTAACACTAATGATGATTTATCGTTTTCAACAAATAGGCACATATTTTTTTATACTATACGATATACATCTGATTAACTAAGCGGAAAAAGCTTTACGCAAAAAAAATAATTTGAATTATTATTATTTAAAATTAATTGTAATTTAATAGTAGAACTAGTAAGTGCGATCTTTTACCAAAGAATTCTTTAAGACTCGGAAAACTGCAAGAGAAAATACTTCCATTTATCAGTTGTCAAAGTCAGGAGGAACGAAGTTTGCCGTGAGGCTCGGATTCGATTCCCGAAGGGGGCAGACATTTGTGTGAACATATACCTACGTCTGTATTTCCATGTCTGGGTGTTTATTAAACTTATTCCAATATTTACCTAAGTATTTCTATGTATTATGTATTAGTATCGTTGACTAACAGTCATAACACAAGCGTATTTGCTTACTTTGGGCAAGATCAATTTTGTGTAATTTTTCTATGGATATTTGTTTATATTATTAGTACCTGGGCGACCGATCTTTATTCGGTTGTTCTTTTTTGTCAGTGCAATAAGCTTTCGTCTACTTGAATAAAATGCCATCTAACGGTAAGTCTACGAAACCGGAGTCTGTACTATTTTACACCATTTGCTACTGACAGAGTTTCATAGATGTCGTGACTTTCGCAATTTCATAAGACCTAGACCTATCTAAATTAATTTCTACCCCTAAAACCCTCAGGTACCAAATTTCATCGAAATCGTTAGAGCCGTTTCTGAGGTCGCCGTTATAAATAAATAAAATGAATATCCAAAATTGCTCGTATAAAAGTATTAGATTTTTGTTTGAATATCCAATTTGCTTGGTGAAGACACAAAGTAAAATAACAGGCCATTGAGTATTTCTCCCCTGGCCCCCATTTAAGCATACTCTGATTGCTGTTGACTTAATTACTCTGCATCAAATTTTCAAGGCTGCGTTTTTTAGGGTTACGTCCCCAAAAAACGGAACCCTATTACTAAAACTACGCTGTCTGTCTGGCACCAGGCCGTATCTCATGGACCATGATAGAACAGTTGAAATTTTCTGTTGGCGAAATTATGTATTTCTATTTCTGCTATACTAACAAATAAAAAAAAGTGCCTTCACGCCTATTATCCTCGAAGAGGTAGGCAGAGGTGTGCTACTATATCCACGACTCGTAAGTCCAGTATGATGTGATAGGTGGCAAGCCTATCGTCACTTCGAGCACATTCCGATCTCGGGCAATATAATGTTTACTCAGAATAATCTGAAAAATATTTTAAGAAAAATTGCCCGAACTGGTAATTGAACCCGGAACCTTACGCGGTTAACGGTCTTAACAGGCGACCAATAACAATAGATCCACATTTGTGAATGCCAAAAACATGCCTCATTATTGCGGCAGTGGGACCGCAAAATAATTTAATGCGTGAAACGTCTGCTTTTGAAGGCGACGACGCTCAAAGCCTGGCACGAACGTTCGTCAAAATACAGACAAGTCCTTTGTACGCCTGCCTGAGGGCACGCAGTAATAATGCATATCAGCTTACACGTTCAGAGCACCATCAATAATTGGAAACGCATGTACACAATGCTAGCCGACGGCGGAGCACTCAAAATGGAGGACATTTTATTGTTACTATCAAACGGCGAGTTTCGTAAAAATCTACAGTTACGATCCTGAGTGGACTTTTCCAATTACCATGGGAAACTTTTTGATAACATATTTTGTGAACTTTTCACTGTTTCAAGGGATGATTTTCAGTTACAGTTTTTGATTAAAAATTTGATTTTTACTACTTTTCATTCGTTAATTAGTTATGTTATTTTAATATAACGTTTCTTATTTAATATTTTTAAAATATTAATAAAAGTGTAAAACTAATTAAAGTTTTTACATGTGTCTCAGA
>DVZL01007785.1:0-10579 GCA_018236625.1 Lasaia peninsularis
TGGGTTAATTAGAACATAAATTTGTCTTAATTTGAAACACTGGTGGAGATTAATTTCAGTGCTTATCCCAACGTTACCAACGTTGTGCCAAGCAAGTAGAGCACTATGATTCAAGGCTTCACTTAAAAGTGGCTGACCCAGTATGGAATACACTATATTCCCAGCACTCATTTTTTTCTACATCCGCGGTGTACCATCCGTCTTTGCAAACGATTTTATTTATTTGCTCCAGCAATACAAACAAATAACAAAACAAAAGTCTTATATATCCGTCCTAGTTTCGATTGTTCAAAAATAATAAGTAATAACTACTAATAATCATGTTACGATCAAATCCTTTGTTCAGCATTATAAAAGAGTGAGACAGACAAAAGAAGGAGTCGATATTTATTTTATATCAAACTGTCCTCTGCTGGGCTACATGCGTTCTAGCTTTTGACCTACAATTTTTTTTATCAATTAATCAATAGTAATGGCATAATATACTAGTTGTTGTAATTTTCATGCAAGATTTTTTCGAGAGATCGTAATTAAAAGTAGCCTATGACCTACTGAGGATTTAGATTTTGATAAACACAAGACAATAATTTCAAATATGCTTATAAACTTTTATGAAAATAATGGAGTAAACTAAGAATACCTTCGGCTTCGACTAGGCATTGTGGATTTTAATTTATAAATCCATAAATTTGTTATAAATTAACTATTTTGTACTATTGTAAATTTTACAGTACTAAAATGAAAACTGTTTCGGTGTTATTGTTTTTTTTTGACAATTATATGTTAGCCATAAATTAATATAGGTATTAAATCACGGTGTAGTCTAGGAAGAAAAATTTGTGTTCAAGGATTTATTCTCTGCTAATAAGTATCTATTACGGTTGATGATTAATATTACGTATTATATTTGCGCTAGAACAGACTTGACAAATATGACAAGTAAAGTTACATCGTATCTATGGTTTGACGACTTCTTCTTCAGTTATTTTGTAATCGCGTGATCGGTCTAAACGTGATATTAGTCTGAAAAACTACAATTGTAGGTTTATTAATTAAAATGGGCGACTTAGAAGCCGGCCGTAATCAAAATATATATGTTTGGGCAGGATTTACATTATTTTTATGTGCCGTTTTACACTTTTTGTATAAATACACTTTCGGCGGTAAGAAAAATGTGGCAGAAACTCATGAAACAGAGAGCGAAACAAGTAAGTTCGCTTTGCGATATGCATTAAATTAATTATTTTTGTTTATTTCTGCCTATTCTAATAAATTAGACTGGTTCTTTAATTTTTAAATAGAAATATTTTAAAAATGTGTACTTTTGATGTTAATAAACTCTTAACTTGCCGCTAAAACGTAATTATCAATACTATTTTAGCTCATTTACTGTAGCTTATTTTAAAATATTGTTTTATTTTAATTTAATATTAATTATGTTCACCAAAGTTATAACATATTAAATATTGTTTTCGTTGTCGGCGTTATATAAAATATCCACAATTTTATATTTTTAAAAGAAAATACACTCGTAATAGCTTAAAGCTTAGTTAGAGGCTGATGATGCTATAAAAAACTGATATACAAGTGTTCATTCATAAAAAAAATATAACCATACACTTTTCTACTATTTTTAAATGTACATGAGATGATAGTGAGGTTGCCTGATTTGCCTCTTTAAATGTGATTAGGGTACCAGTTTTTAGCCAAAGCAATTGCCATCTGACCCCTGTAATCCAAAAGGGAAACCATTATGATTATGTCTAATTTGCATACACAAATCTGGGTTTCCTTACATTGTTATCCTTCAATGCAACATACAACACAAAAGGTTTTTAAACCTGGACCACCAGCATAGAAGTCCTAAGTGTGAAGAACTAAGTATTGAGGCTCTCAATGAGATGAAATACTATGTGAATAATTTAACTAACTTACATAGTTATGCAGTAGAGTGATTCCTCCAATATAACAAGTTATATTTAAATAAATAATAATGAATAAGTTAAAAAAATCTGATTGTAAAAATGCATGCACAAATGCATGCATGCACTTTGGTTTTAGTCCTGATAAAACTGTAAAAACTGAGATCGGTTGGCTAAAAATAATAAATGTATACCTACCCTAGTGGCAAACAACTTAGCTTAGGGAAAATAAACAGTCGGGTAGGGGGGCAGGTGGTCTATTCTCCAAAGGCACCTGTTTCCAACAAAAGTAAATAAAAATGATACGTCTGTATCTACATAATAACTTCAAAACTACTGCACCAAATCAAATGATTTTTTTTTGTTCATTATTTTGGTTTGTATGAACCAAATATAATGATACAAAGTTGGTCAGCTAGTTTTAAATAAATATGACTCACTGTTATAAAATAAGTTTTACATATTGGTACAATAACATACTGTGTTGATAGTTTATAATAATCAGATACATTTGTAGTAATTAATCATATATACACATGTGTTCTGTGGAAAATACACCTGAACAAATGACATACATACAATTGTATTGCTATTTATTTTGGCATAAGTTACTGAAGGACTAGTTTTAGACTTCATCTACTGAGCTTAAATATGGTCCTATTATTATTCCACCAAGACCATGAAAGTACGTATGGTTGTTAATATAACTTGAAAATCTAGCACAAGTTGAAGAGAACATGGCCACTTGTTGAGAAGATCTCGTGAAAGATTCTCAAAGAGCTTGTCTTTTTACAGGGAGTCTGTTAACAAATTTTATTAAGTAAATACTTCTATCCATAATGATTGAATAGTTTCCTGTTGCTGTGTGGAATTGAAATGCATTATTATGAGTTATTGTTCTTTAAATATAAATATTAATTCACAAGAGGCATATTAGATCAAACATATTAATGGCATTAATAGTAAATGTTACATTACTTGTGGCATTTGCTCAGTATTATATTGATGTTTCTTAGTAAAGAGAATCATTAGATTAATTTAAAACACAAGTTTTAGCCCTAATGAAAACCAATAAAGCAAAACCTATATAAATGCATAAAACAATACCAGTATTTGATATTTCATTTAAAAACTTAAATATGTGAAAGTTCTTCCAAGCGTTGACGATACAAAATATTTAATACACAGTATTATAGATTATTTATATGTAAACTGTTTTTTATTGTTTAAAAGAAAGTTTCAGCAATTACCTTTTGTTGCCGAGTTTTTTTAACTATTTGTCTCTCAAAAAATTCTCACTTTTTTCATATTACAGGAGCATCTAAGGACACATCTGCCGAAACTGTAGTGACAGAAGCCCGGACTAGTGGGAAGAATAAAAAACGTACTCAGTGGAAAGGAAAAACCGACTTCAGCCATCCGTGGCTACTTAAGAATCTCAAGGGTCACCCCGGCAATGTCCTCCTCATGGATTTCTCTGCCAATGGCAAGTTCATGGCTGCTACATGTGATGGTGAGCGGACTTTTAATTTGCTAATTACTGTACGTGTTACTAACAATAAGCGGTCTAGCTTTTAGTGATGGTATTTCAATTTGGAAAACTGTCAAAATGCCCAATTTCTCACATTTATTTAGATTATACAATAGACCCCAATTTCTCTAACATCCTCATTTGTCTTAATCAGTTAAATTAGGTTGTCGTATATAAATTAAACTTGCACACCGTATTTTGTTTCGCCTAAAATTATTAAACAGAATTCCGAAAAAATATTCTTTTATCTTACAATAGTTCATTTGTAACAATGCAAAAACAACCTTTTATATAACAATTTAAATGATGAAGATTTCGATAGAGGTAAAGATCACAATTTCATGGAGAACAATTTAAGTTATAAATTAATACTATTTTTTTAATCTAACGCGGAATGCTTAATAAAATGATAAAATACCTAATTGTTTACTTATTATTAGTTATAACGAGACTGAATGCGAGAATCGTGTTACTTGTTTCAATACTCCATTTTTTAACGACAAAGTGGTCGTGGTCACGAGCGGACTGCAGCTGCGAGGTCTTCTGCTATCCGAGGGATGCATGTCCATCTACCCTCGTGTTATGTTGCCATCAGTAATTGCCTTACACACAAAACTAGCTACATACTTAGGATTCGTATTCAGCTGTGATATTAGTGTACTAGCGCGGCTTGATTTAACTAATCACTGAATTCAATGCCGATGACAATTTATATTAATTTAAAGTTATTTTATTTCTTAATTTCTATGTCCTGAAATACTAGTGTGGGAAAATGGCGACGCTCCGTAAACAGCACTTCGGGACGATGAAATGTTATCCAGTGATTAGTTTCTGAGCCACAAATGTGTTCAGCGATTGTCGATTACCGACATCTCTTCATTTTGACACCTGATTCATGTTTTTTGAACCTTTTAGCTGTGTAGAGGCTTTCGGTAAATAAATTAATTGATTAAAAGAAATAGTATCATTAAAATTATTACATTACATTGTTTACAAGAAATTTAACTACATAATATATTATTAGGACTACTAATAAAACTCGCACAAAATTTGGTCAAAAATCGACCAACTAGACAGACGGTATAATTGTCTTGTATTTTGTTAAAAAATAATTATCATTGATAAAAATCTTCCGGTGCAAATATTATTCCTTAATAAAAAAATAGTTCAAATAAAAATATAGGTGTGTAACAAAGATTTTTTTCCTGTTTTTTAAAATATATAGTATATTCAATATCCAGTCAAAAAATAAAGACAAGTGAGGATGATCATTTGTACTTGCATTATATTCAGTGGTTAACATTTTTTTCTATTATTTGTTCTATACACACAAACTGCACTTTGTGTGTATATAGAACAAATAATAGAATATATTTCGTTGTATAATAATGGATTAGTTTGGTTTAATACGGAAATTAAGGTTATTTCCTACAATATATCGTAAACTGCTTCATGTGCTATGTCTTATGACAAAAACATTAACTAAAGCGACAAAATGTCATAATTTAGATCGTATACACAACTGGAAATAATGGAAGTATAACACTACTCATGTTACAATAAAATTAATATTTTGCACTTCTAAAATGTATTGTTAAATGTAAAATTCAAATTCACGCTTGATGATCTCCAAGGCTGGTTGGTAAGACGTTTATTTAATCAATTTGAACGAGGTTTTAAATGAGTTATCTAATATCAAGTCATTTGGAACTATTTTCCGGTACATCGATTTGTTTATTTTTTATTCTTACCAACTATTCTTGTGGCAAGATACGAAGGCCTTTATGACAAAACTATAACATAAAAGTTGCTATGTTTTGGGAAGAAACCAATATTTTAACAATTAAACCGATTATGAAAACATCTTAGGGGGCGCGAAAATCTGATAAAAAAAACATTTGAATTGATTCATAGAAAGTAAAAAAAATAAGTTTCGCAATTGTCAAAAGGGCGTTCATACATTGCCGCCGGCTTAATTGTGACTTACAAATATTACAACTTACATACACATTTTGAAAACAAGTTTTTGATTAGTTGAATAAAGAACAAGGAACTCATCTGTGGTAAACGTACAAAAATATTAATACTTGGCTCTTTGTTAATTGTTATTGTAAATATAATATATACGTGACATTTTTTATTACAAGAAGCAAGTATGAAGTAGCTCCCACGTGTGCTCAGAAATACGCTACAATATAATGGTATTACCTTCCAAAATTCGCGGCAAATTTTGTGATTCCTATACTCGCGCATGGTCGCATAGAACCCCTAAAGTCGCATAGAATCCTAAAAAAACTAAATAAAATAAACATTATACGAATGTTCTACTTTTCTTTTAAATTAAAGTATTATACACAATGCGAATTTATAGTCATTAATATTTTTAGTAATATCTTTCGAAATTTTCTTATAAACCATGGAATTCAAAATTATAAATTTTGTCTCATCATTATTATCCACATCAATAGATTCATAGCAACCAGTAAATGTTGTGAAGTTGATGGCAATAAGTACTGATATATAATAAGTAAGGAATCGCTCACACGTGTCGATTTCACAGACAGATTGGCGCCGAACTTGATTGCTCCCATTACTCTCACATCCACATGTATGAAAACAAAGTGTAAAAGAATAAACAACTTATTCTGCAGCTAGGAAAAAGTTTTACGTTCTAGCTTTCCGATTAAAAATAAACTTATATTAAAATTATTATATTATTTGGTCTCACAGACAAACGCGCGAGTTTTGGGGGGTTTGTTTTCTTGGTTATTTTCCACGAGATCGCACGAGGAAGTTACGCGAGACGCAGACCTTGTACGTTTTTGTCTCCTCTGTTATGTGTAATTTGGAGGTCCGTTGGTCGAAGTCCCCCCAAGGTTGTTTGCGCCTGCGAGAACCACAATCCTTAAGAAACCGTAGAATGTAGATAATAGTAGATTCTGTCTTCGTATACGCCTTTGTATAAGAAAATCAAAAAGTACAAGTCCCAGATACTCTTTATGTGATAACATTTGCTTTTTATATACTTTTTTAGAAGACAATAAAATCTTGAGATCAGCACAATTGACAGCTTTTGTCGACTATAACACGGATTTTTTATTTAATAGGTAGGTATGCAATACATCTCAAGGAAATAAAAATTGGATTTTCGGAGGTGATTTATATAATAATATTTATATAACTGTAATAATATAGAATTATAAGCTGCTATCAATGCAATTATTAATAACCAACAAAGTATATTAATTAATTAATTTTCGCGAGCCCCGAACCTTACAGAAACATAATAGTGATTGCACTTAGTGGCAAAAAAAAATTAGGATCAAAACACTTCGGTACTCAATTTCGTTTTCAAGTTTTTTTTTCAAGTTTATATAATATTA
The DNA here is from genome assembly GCA_018236625.1 of Lasaia peninsularis. Classification (NCBI taxonomy): domain Eukaryota; kingdom Metazoa; phylum Arthropoda; class Insecta; order Lepidoptera; family Riodinidae; genus Lasaia; species Lasaia peninsularis. The sequence goes on from DVZL01007785.1 coordinate 6,837, forward strand.
TTATTATACTATTTTGTTTGAAAAATAATACGGCAAAAAGAGTTATGATTATACGTAAATAATAAAAAAAAACGATTGGCATAAGTATCCCGACCGGATGACGATACTGAGCCCCAAATATTTTGTGATTCGTACATTTATAACATGGGAAAAACACTGAATTAATTTTTATCGACTTTTATTAATTGATGGATTTTATATCAAATCTAAATCGGTCATTTTGAATCGAAGTCGATTGGTTGCGCTCGCGGGAGAATCTTCGATTTATGAAAGTTGTGACAGTCTAATGCCGCGCAGCAAGCCTTAGGCGTAGTCTAATGTTATTATGATTCTATTGTTTATTCACACAATATATAGCGACGTCATCAACCTAAGGCCTTTCCTGATGGTGAGAGAACTATGGTCCGTAGACGCAATACTTATCATGTAAGCTGTCCTATTGAACTCTAGCAAGTAACAATACGTACGGGCAGTAAACCAGTAAATAGCGCTATTAGTTCTATTCACGCCAATGCCTCAAACTGTTTTAACTGATATTCCTCTTCGTGTCGCAAGGCCTGTCTCGCAGAGATTGCTGGATAAGCTATAAAACTGCCTTTGCATACCAATTATACCTAAGTTTTTTCGATTTTAATTAAGAACCATAACGTTCTACGTAAGCTACATATACATAGATACAAACTCTTAGGGCAAGAAACTTAACATTTCACTAAGAAAGTATTTTTAAAATTCGACCCCAAAGTGGTTGAATTAGGGGATAAAAAAATGATGAACCTGATTAATAGGACTAAACATTTTCAATACGCGGGGATCGCCGAGGGCAACAGTTAGTATACTAATGTTACTGCGCAATAAAGTATTTATTCATCTAAACACTGACCATAAAAATAGTTATTAGTTATATATTTATAAAAATGGTATGTACCAGCTGATAATTAACGTGTATTAAAAATAATCAAGTTTTAATTAGTAGGTATAGAGATGGCGAACCCGTTAATATTCTACAAACAAGTTGATGCTAAATTACTCGTCTTGTTTCGTTTTTTCGCTTCGGAAGTTTATGTACACCAACGTTAATACATAACTCTATCTGTCACTATTAAATCGCTGAACCGATTTTAATTAAATTTGGGGAAAAGAGAGTTCACCTTAAGAAAAGACAGTTAACATTTTATTGCGAAAAAAGTGTTGAATAATTGACGCAGTAAAAAACTCGTCTTCAAGTTCTGTTTCAAATTATGAAGTCTTTTAAATGAATTAATTTCTATAAAATGTATACGGGACCACTATTGAACAATGTCAAACACAAACGAGAATTACTTTTGAAATCGGTCTATAATAAAATGTGTTAATTATTCGAATAAAAAAACGAAAAAAAATGCATTAGATGTTAAGTATTGATAATGTATGGTGGTGATAAGACAGTGACCAGAATAATAGTGGCGAGCCGCGGCAGGTCGATCACCTCGCCGGAACATTGACGACCCTGTTTGGGCAATGCCGCAGAACTGGATTGAAATTTACATCTTATGTGTTTACATATTCACATATAATAAAATGGAAGTGTCTGTCTGTCTATATACCGAAATTTAAAAATAAATATGTAAAACATCACGAAAAATTGCAGTTTTTTATGGCTTACCTACGTGCTTTCTGCCCGCGGCTTCGCTCGCGTGACATATCAAAGGGCAGAATTTATATTTTTATTCGACACATTTTGACGATCGGACAATCTGCTTCTTTGCTTTCCAGTTACTTGAAAATAAAAAAGAATACAATTAGATGAATATAAACATCGACTACAGTTTTTTGGTGTCATAACCTAAAAAACTCGTTTTTGAATAAATTGATGCAGTAATTTTTACTCATATCTCATTAAACTTAATTATATTCATGCTAATAAAAAGTACGTTGAGATGTTGAGGTAAAATGTTTGTATGTGTTCGGAGACTGGAAGCGATCGACACAGCCTACGTTTTTCCATTTTTAAATGAATTCCCGCCGGAGATCTAAATAACTTTTATACATGTGTGTAGCCGGGGGAAACATCTAGTAACGAATCAATATCTTGTAATAATGTACAAAAACATTAATTATAAATACTTTGAAGAAGCAAATAACATGCACAAGATGTAATAATAATATTCTTTAACAAATAACACAAATCGATTCTATACCAATGTAAGCATAATCTGCTTGTGTTATGCAGTACAAATAAATCGAAACCGGCGTGTATGCACGAAGAGGATGATGAACGTAGAGGAAGCTAGACAGTTACGTAGGGCACTCGATACTCTCTGCCTACCTCGCAAGGGTTCTGGCGTGAAATGTTTTTGTACTAATACATTGGAATACTTAAATATAATACATTTAACAATCCGAATATATAGATATATTTATTCAATACTAATTACACGTTTCTTCATTGTACAAATGCCTGTCCCCTTTGGGAGTTGAACCCAAACTTCGCAGTTGGTAGGTGGCGTTAGGTAATGGGTACCCCAACCCCTTGACAGGCGAGGCGGTCAAAATTAATAAAATTGTGAAGATGCAGGTTTAAAGAATACTCGTTTAAAAATAATGTGTCTTAAAACTTATTTCTGACTATTTAAAAAAATTACAGACAGAGTCACGATAAAAATATAGTGAAGACAAGACAAATATGCTTCGAATTACGGCTAGTTATACAAACATTCAAAAATACCACGCATTTTTATATCCTGTTTGAATGTTTGTTGGGCTGCAGGTAGATATGCGTATTTGTTGTAGGTTAAAGACCGCTAATGTTTTTATTGGAAAGTAATAGTACCGTTTAGATGTGATCATTGACTTATAAGTACCTAATATTTTTTATGCGACACAGGAAAAGTCAGACGGTTTTAATGTTGAAGTTGAAGTCTTAGTCATGCATTGATTCATTGGGCAACATACCGATTATGAAAATATAGATAGTTCCGATCAGAAATATGGTTTGAGGTCTATACAAAGGTTTCGAGTCACTGTATGAAGGAAGTGTCATTGATAGTGAACACGATAGGTCAAGCACTCTAGCACTGGATCTGGTTGGGTGGAGCGTCCCCGGCCGCGTCACGGTCAACCGACATGCTTTAATGGTTCCTGCATCTGGATGTGTACCTACTCCGAGATTACTGTTGCTGCTGAACAAAAAACCGTTTACATTATCTGTGTAATTATACTGTAGGTAAACACAACTGCATTTTGTTAATATGCCCTATATATATATATATATATATATATATATATATATACTATGCGTATATTTACTATGCGTATAATTTTCTTAAGATTAAATAATAAAATATTGACTCAATTTTGATTTTAATTCAATTTGATTAAAGAATTGTATGTTTTACAAGGTACCTACTACTTGGGTCATATAATTGGTTGTCGTAGAGTTTGTTTTATCATTTCTTTTGTCGATTTGCTAGCTTTAGAAACGGTTGTAGTTTATGGTAGATAGATAGTTTTGCTAATTACTAATTAGTCTATAAAGTCATCACTATATGGTATAAACCAAAGTCGTATCCATTTCTGTCTCTTCCTATGTATGCGTAGATATTTAAAGCTATCAAATTGATTTTGATGCGGATTTTTTTAAAAGATAGCAGTGATTCAAGAGAAAGGTTTATATATGTATTATCATCATCATCATTTCAGCCATAGGACGTCTACTGCTGAACATAGGCCTCCCCCTACGACTTCCAATTGGACCGATCAAAGGC
>DVZL01007786.1:0-10577 GCA_018236625.1 Lasaia peninsularis
ACACCCATAACACAAGCATTTAATTCGCTTACTTTGGGGTTAGATCAATTTGTGTAATTTGTCCAGTAATATTTATTATTTATTTATATATTGTATATTTTATACTGCAAACTAAGTTTTTTACAAGCCCAGTGGAACGCGCTTTGGACTTCCATTTCAGCAGTCCAGGTTCGAATCTCGCCATATGCCAATGAGTTTTTCTAACATAAGTACATTTTCTGAGTGCTCTTACGGTAAAAGAAAATATCGTGAGGAAACCCGATATTTGTGCAGATATGGCAACGAACTTGCCACCCGTCACATCATAGGACATAATCATAATGGTGGGTGCATATTATGTACCTCTGCCTACCCCTTCGGGGTTTGGCGTTACGATATTTTTTTATTTACTTTTAATGTATATTGCAGCTTGTGTATAATTAAACCGATTTCAAAAGTGGAGGTTTTTAATGCAACTATATTGCTTTGCAAGCTTGTTGTTACTCGACCAATTAGGAACGTATTTTAATGATTATTTTTTTGTAAAATTGGTCACGCTTCAGAGGTTTCAATGAGATGTTTTCAAAACAATCCAAACACAAATAGTCCGTCAAGTGCGAGTGGGAGTCGCTCACGAGGTTCCGTACCATTATCTATTAAAGCGACAAAAAATAAGTTTGTTGTATAGGAGCATCCTTTATATATTTATTTTATTATGTTTTTAGTATTTGTTGTTATAGCAGCAACAGAAATACCTACATAATCTGTGAAAATTTCATTTGTCTAGCTGTCACGGTTCATGAGATACAGCTTAGTGACAGAGAGACAGACTAACAGCGGAGTCTTAGTAATAGGGTTCCGTTTTTTACCATTTGAGTACGGATCCCTAAAAATAGAATAAAGTAAATATTTACGAGAGCTCCCATATAACGAACGGGACTTTTTGCTAAATTGTTGCCCGACCAACAGATGTCGCAATATTGACATCACATATTAAGATGGCGTTACATGGTCTTAGATTAAATAATTATAACTATATAAGTTCTATTTATACAAACAGATGGCATTAAAACAAAAGGTTATATATTATGTACTCTATACCATTAAAAGCACCTGGGTGGTATTATATCATGCATCAGATTTGTTCTCTTGCACAATGTGTGAATTCACAAGAGTGACATTATTAAGATATGTGTAAAAATTTTGGTTTATGTTACTACACTGTCGCATTGGAAAAATTCTGTAATGATAGTTGTAATGCTGATATTAAATAAATAAATAAATAAATATTTTTTTGGATATTTTTTTACTTTACAGCTATGAAAATTACTTGCTAATGAAATATAAATAATTTAAAAAGAGAATCAATCGGACCGAGATTTGAACTAGGTTATAAGGCGTTTTAAGGCGCCCGATTTCCCAACTGAGCTATTCTAACTTCATAAATGATGTGAAATTTAGCTTTGTATTATAATTATATTGTAGGAGGTTTTTATTCAATGAAAACACGATTAATGGCCGTTTTTAATAACCTATAAGAGTTAGGACTACCGTAACCAGGAAACCACTGTTATTATTAAAATATCTTAGCAACAAAACTCTAGTAAGCCTAAGATAAGTTATTGAAAACGGCCATAAAACGACATTTTCTGACAATAAAACCTAGCTAGATCGATTTATCGCCCCGATATCGATTTTTTTATTGATACTATCAATTTCATGAAACTTTGTGTGACAGATCACACAAAGTTTCATGAAAATGTAATGGAATAAAAGGTATCCTATTTCTTTCTCTTGTTTCTTACCTACCTCCCCTCGAAGTTTTAGCCAAATCGATCCAGCTGTTCTAGAGTTATAAATAGTTTAACTAACACAACTTTCTTTTACACATAGAGATGGATACGGTACTGAACCTCTCGTGGGGGAGTCCGACACCCACTTGGACGGTTTTAAATATATATGTATATTTACTTTTGAAATTCCTATTTTTGCACAAACACACACACTTGTTACACCAATACAACTGACATACTTCGGTTAGATATAAGAAAATTGTCTTCAACCTATTATTTCAGACTATGTTAATGATAGACCGTCTGAGGTTCCCCAACCTATAGTTAGGGCTATGATAACCCAGTTCTAATATCATACAATTATATCACTTGTCACATTGTGACTGTGTTTCGTCATTTCATATACTAGCCGATCCGGTGAACTTCGTACCGCCAGTTATATTTTTTTTTATGATCCTTGTTATTTTTTTACACTTGAATTATCTCCTAATAATAATAAATACAACAAAAACAAAACCGGCCAAGAGCGAGTTGGACTCTCGTACGAAAGGGTTTTGTAGGAATATATAAAAAACACAAAAAAAAACACATTCGTTGTATGGAAGCACCCTTTATATAATTATTTAATTATGATTTTAGTATTTTTTTGTTATAGCGGACACAAAAATAGGTCGTATGTGAAAATTTGAGCTTTATAGCTAACAAAGTCGTACAAAAAAAAATTGAGAACTTCCTCCTTTCATAAAGAAGAAATACAAAACGAAAAATGACTGCTACACATTATTTATAACTCGAGAATGGCTGAACCGATTCGGTTAAAAATTGATGAGATTGATTGGAATCAGGAGTCAAAACGGATAGCGGAGTTTTAGTAATAGGGTTCTGCATTTACTTTTTGGTTATGGAACCCTAAAAATTAGCGAACACAGCCTTCTGACATTTATAATTTAGTTCTGTTTCTGTAAACAGATGTCGCAGCTTAAAAATTAATCGCACGAGCAATATACTACTTAAATACTTTTAACTAAATTAAAGTAAACGCGATGTTATTGATGGTTATGGTACGGTATCCTTTGTGGGTTTGTTCGACTCGCACTTGGCCAGTTTTTTACCATTTGACATTAAAACGTGACTGTAAAGTTAATCTATTTAGGATTTCCCCTAAGTTATTATCTTGGTTCAGTGAACAACTTGATGTATATGGAGTGACGCAAATCTAGATATTAGGTTTGCGTCATCCTGACACGAGTTATGATACAACTGCTAACATTCTAACAAAAGAAAGAATAGAATAGAAAATATTTTATTCCACGTATAATATGGTCTACGCATACAAGCGCTAAATGTGACGCGTATATATAACTAGCTGACCCGGCGTACTTCGTACCGCCTAACAGCCAATGAATGTCTTGTCACCTTCTAGCTGGACTAATTTAGGCTTTTATGAACATAATACAATGAAAAAAAATATTAATATGGATAGATATACAAAAGTATTTTGTTAACCATACAAAAAATCTTAGAAATTGTAAACGGAAATAGAAAATTTAATTTCACAAAATAAATTTCTGAACGCAAGCGTAAATTTGAAACATTTGTTATTATATCTGTACGGACGCATAAATATCTGAGGAACTTATGTAACTGCTTAATACACTTGTCAACCTTTTTAATTGATTAAAAAAATCCAGTTAATGTCAATCTCTACTTTCAGTATTTGACAGGATGGATAACAAATGTTCATAATTGTTCATAATTCATCTAGTTTTTAAGATCTAATATGTTATTCGGGGCGGACAAAAATCTAACGAATCAAAAACCATGAAAATTGGTTCGGCAGCTCTCGAGTTATAAGTGTTGTAACAAACCCGACTATATATAGATTCTAAAATTTTCCACCGGATCTGAACGCCACTCACTTTGTTCCGACGAAAGATTCTCAGCTTCTCTTTTTTAGGGTTCCGTACCTAACGTATTAAAAACGGAAAGCTATGGCTAAAAATTAAAAAAAATTAAAATGGGGTCTTTTATTTATCAAAAAAAATTAACGACGCCTGAGGTTCAATTTGTGCCCGATATGGCCACATTGCGACCTGTTGTAGTAAAGTGGCTATTCGTGGGTGCATGAGTACCCTTGCCCGTCCCTTCGAGGACAATAGCTTGTTGATATTTTTTTAGTAAGAGGAGTAATTAATCCCAATTGCAATGATAACTTTATTCATCTACATAAATCAGGCCACTACCTACTGAAATAAATATGTATTTCAATGTAGTTTTTTCGGTAAAGGAAAAAATTGTGAGGAATCGTGTATTTAAATTCGACCTTATCCAGGATTAAGCCTGGTTTCCAAGACAAACAAAAGTCTGATATTCGTATTATTAAAGATTTAATAAAACTTAATAAATATGAGACAAACTCATTATTTAGGCCGTTTATTTGTCGGTATCACGCCGATGAAGTTCTAGTCTTAACCCGTTTTTTGATTTTATCTGGGTGACGGGTGACTAATCTAGAGGATTTGAGAACAGTGCCAATTTATTAAGCAGATCAACTGCCATCTGACCTCTGCAATCCAGAAGAGAAACCAGGCTTAATCCCGGATAAGGTCGAATTCAAATACACGATTCCTCACAATTTTGTCCTTTACCGAAAAAAACTACATTGAAATACATATTTATTTCAGTAGTGGCCTGATTTATGTAGATCAATTAAGGTATCATTGCAATTGGGATTAATTACTCCTCTTACTTAAAAAAATATTAACAGGTTAATGTCCTCGAAGGGACTGGCAAGGGTACTCATTTTCCATTCCTTTTTTCACGATAAAAAACAAATTTTATTGAATTCAGTTCAGATGATTAAGGCATGGATAATAGTGACATCTAGCGTTTTTTCAAGTAACATGTTATTATGTAAGATTATCTGATAGTACGATACCAACTTTACAAGCATTATCCAATTTTTTAACTAGATAGCGCTAGTTGCGTTATATACGTGTAAAAATCAAAAAATATACTGTAAAATTATAACATTATTATGTGATAATATGTGTGTCAAACTAGTAGAAAAGAAATAACATAATTATTATATCACACAATAAACATAAATATACTTATTTATGAAAAAGAGTTTAAATAAATAACATTATTATTTATGATCAATTAAATGATTTTTGCTCCTAAAATTTCCTACATCTCCCACGATATTTTAATCGTAGTTAATTAAGCAAATTAAAGACAATTTCATCGTGTCATCTAGTTGAATAAAGTTTTTATCCATTTGTCATAAAGTTCGTAATATAAAAACCTATCTTATAAAACCAAAATCATCAATATCGATTTAATAAAATCGAAACAACATACAGATAAATCGAGAACCTTCTGATTTTTCAGTTGGTTCAAAACGTTCAAAATTAAAAAATATATATCCAGCTATTCTTTAGGAGCACGAGTACTACTACTACTCGAACTCCTAAGGACTTTAAATTCATAGATTTAAGAACTAGAGTTAAGAACTTAGAATTATTATTTTATTTCGACATCAAGTTCAATCGTAAAAACGCGAGTCGAGGATAATACGCAACGAATTATTTTCGTATTGCGACTTCGTCCCCGTTTTTATTTAATTATTTCATTTTATACATTTCTTAAATAAAATCTCTTATATATGTATATATAAAAATGAATGTTTATCGGTATATCATCGATGAACTCAAAAACTACTGGACCGATTATTATGAAAACTGGTACATATATATATTTATTTTCTCAAGGAGAAAATTTATATGATGCATGGTTTAGTTGTTCACGTAGCAACGCCGGGTACGGCTAGTTGAAAAAAATGTAAACTACTGTCAGCCAGTGAAAGTCCCATCAAAATCGGTCCAGTCGTTTCAGAAATTAGCGGGGACAGAAAGACAGAGAGACAGTCAAAAATTCTAAAAAATACTATTTTGGTATATGTACTTTGTAAACATACACATGCATATAGTAAGAATTATTTCGGTTATTTTAATATTACATACAGACACTTCAATTTCATTTATTTGTATAGACACGGGTATTAAAGTTTTCCAACGGTTATTATTGGCGTTCTTGTACATAAACACTTAATAACAGTATTTCTTATTCATGAACATATTTTCACGCTATTTAAGTGATAGGGTAAGCAGAGGTAGGTATTTTAACAAAGTTGGCAATTCCGACGCCATATCTGGCATAAATCCAACATCAGACAACGTAATGTTATTCAGGTAAAGTGAAAAAACTCATAAGACCAAGTTGTTATTTATAAACGTTATGTGCTTATCTTGTTATATACAAAAGTAAACTGGGATTTCGATCCCATAGAAAAACCCATAGTCTGATATGATAAAATATAATTTATGGAAAGAAAAAAATGGAGTTTATTTGTGTATATAATGTTTAGAATTTGTAAATGTTCTCATACTTAGATCGGGTCACATTTCATTAAAATAAGCTCAAATATTTAATGAAAATTTCAAATTCTCCTGATTGTGAGATATGTGGTATAATATTTACATAAATAAATGAATTTTAGTGTCTGTATGCAATATTAAAATAACCGCTTTTTACTAAATGCATATGTATGTTTACAAGGTACTTATACCAAAATATTTTTTTTTAGAATTTTTGTCTATCTGTCTATCCGTCTTTTTCATTTTTTTATGGGATAAGACAGCGAATAGTCACACGGATCTCCTGATGATAAGAGACAAACCGTGGCCTATAGACACCATAGGTGTTTTAGGTGCGTCGCTGCCCTGTGGTCGGGCTGTTAGACCTTATGTGCAAGTCTACAGGCTATCCTACCCTGCGGTCTTGAATAGGTAAGGCAGTAGATCCCTACTCGGATGAGCACAGCAATCTACCACCACTCTGTCTGTCTTGTACCCGCTAATCTCTGAAACAGCTAGACCGATTTTGACGGGACTTTCACTGGCAGACAACTAATGTAATAAGGAACGACTTGGGTTACTTTTATTTCAGAATTTTATATATTATTAAAATAAATAAATTAAATAAAAACGCGGACAAAGCCGCGGGCACAGCTAGTAATAAAAAAGGCTGAAAGAACAGATGTAGTTCAACCTTTAGATGTGTTAGATGTAGGCTCATTTTTAATTATTTTAGCTGAATCTGCTTCATATGCAACACGCCTTTTAGTCACCTCTAATAGTTTAGCAGATTATTGTCGTGAATAGGTAAATTTAAGGTATGATGGGACTGGCATGTTCTTTAGGAATGACAGTCTTAAAAAACAAAAGTTTAAAAATAAAGATTAAAAAATAAATTAAAAAAATATTTCTATGTACTAGCATCGTTGTCTGACATCCAAAACACAATCATATAGTTAGCTTACTTAGGGGTTCGATCAATTTGTGTAACATGTTTAAATTTTCACACGATTCTTTTTAGGACGTAGGTGCTCACTATGACGAGACTTTAAGAAACCCAAGCCCTAAGGGTTCTTTTGGGATTGATAGTTTTTGTGAAACTTAAGTGTTAGAAGTTTCAAATTTTGCGTGCGGGATCTTTTTGGGACGTATTAGATTAAACACTTTTAACAAAATGAATATGTAGGTATGTGAATATACCAAATAACATTTATTACAATTTTTTTGTCTGTATGTCTGTTTGTTGCAGCTAATCTCTGGAACGGCTGGACTGATTTTGACGAGACTTTCACTAGCAAATAGCTACTATAATAAGGAGTAATTTAGTCTTCTTTTAGAAATGCTTAAAATAAAATAATTAAGAAGAACGCGGACGTAGTCGCGATAATCGTTAGTTTCATAATAAACTCAGTCTAGTAATTACGCTTATATCTAGATAATTAAAACACGATATACATAATTTATTTAACTCTTCCTGATTATTTTCATCATGGCTGATGAGATTCTGAGATGACTCAGAAGACAACACGCAATGTTAAACCTTTATTACCAATACGAAAATGTGTAAATCTTTATATTTGTTACGTTTTCAAGTTAAAACTTAACTCGTATTATAATATATGGTGTATTAGCATATATATTCAATAGCATATTATATAAGGTCCATTTGTAGTGTTGATTCATTGTATTATTGGAATTGGTGGTCACCCGGTGGTCGAAATTCGACCGCACCTAATTAATTTAAATTATAAGTAGTTTTGCGATAATTTAATTAACGATTTAAATTTTTTTTTTTGAATTATATTTCAACGTTTTCTATGAAATGCAAGCTTCATTTTACTAATTCTATTTGTATTACTTCGTACTCGTTTTTGTTTGATAGTTATGTTTTACATATTTCGAAAACTAAATTCTAAAATAAAATTGGTTGAGGCGTTGCAGAGATTAGCGGGTACAGACAGACAGTCAATAATTCAACGAAATATTGTTTTGGTATATGTACCTTGTTAAATACCTATGCATTTAGTAAAAAGCTCTTATTTTAATATTACATACAGACACTTCAATTTTATTTATTTGTAATAGATTATTTTTGGTGTTTATGGAATAGGAAATACTCAACTTACTTGCCCTACAATTCCCATAAATATAAACAAGTTAGTCAAGATCATCAAGGATATATTATCTATACCCCGGAAGTAAACAATTACCATAAACAAGCAGATGGATCAGCCGACGATAGCAGGACATTAACATTCAAGTATTTCCATGTACTTGTTAATAGTATAATAGTTTGCTATTAGAGAAAATAATTATAAAACAAGGAAAAAACAGGACAATAATTATCTTGGATGAAAAGAAATGAGTCAGCCAGGTTTTCATTAAAGTAAGGTCAAGTGGTTTCATTATAGGCAATGGTGTGTTCATTCCACTAATGTCTAACCTCGTCGGGTATCGAATCCGAGTCTTGTGGATTGTAGTTTAGTATGTATGACATCCAATTATCTTACGTATTTGAAATAAAAAAAAAATAAAAAAAGTAAAAAAAAGTACCTTCACGTCTATTATCCCCGAAGTAGTAGGCATAGGTGTGCCAATTCATACAACAAATCGGAAGGGAACAAATAAATATTCGTTATATCAAGTAGGGGAGAGTCTGGTATATTGTACCACCTCTAAATTTTACACTTAAAATATTTATTTTTCTTTCTTGGCAACACAAAAGTGACCGGTAATAGCGCCCTCAACTACTTGTTATTTTGTAATAACTTCCGATAAGTGCATTAATTTTTAGAGCGAAAAAACGTTTTTCTAAATTTTCGATATAAATTCTCATGTATGTGGCCAAGGACATAACTCAGTGCAAATGTAAGTTACAATTTTGCTGTATTTTTTATATGTTTGGGCTATAATCACTTTTTTAACCGTAAAATTTTGAACGTTTTAAGTTTAATGGTTATTTTGTGAAAAAAAAAATTCAAATATCTTAGTTCGTTAAATTGTACCGTTGTTGTTTTATTTGTACTGGTACAATTTACCCAACTTGGTGCAATATTTCGTATTAGTAGGTAGTTAGTATTGCCACGCAACTGCGTGGTGTTTTATTACCACAGCTAAAATCCAATTTAATCTGATCTGTCATTACACACAATTTCAGTTCTAATGTAGACCACCTTAAGCTAGTTTTAATGGATAAACCCTATTTTGCAAAAGGGTACGAAAGATTTTTAAAATTAATTAATTATAAGTATATTTGATTAGAATACCTTCAGTAATTTTTACGTTGTGAGTGAATATAGAAAAACAGAAAAAAAATGAGTAGCCTCGTTTTGGCTTCCGTATCCTGTAGTTCATTCATCAATTATGGTTTTAAAAAAAAATCATGTACAGACTTAAATTCGTTACTCTTTTATTATCCGTATAGATTTTGTATTTTTCCAGATGAATAATAACCAAAAAAATTTTATAAATTGAAGAAGGAGTATTTGGAAAGGGTATTGTTGGCTCCGGAAAAAAAAGATATCTACAACCAAAACCAAATATCTACAATTTACTCTATTTCAAAATCAACTCTTTTACGTCATGCCAGAAAGCAAAATATTTTTGCCAATGAATGATTTAAATGTCCATAAAGGCAGAGCCACTACTTTTGATATAGAATTGGAAAATATGCTGTTTCTTGCGTAAAAGTGATTCATTATATTTTCATATAACGTATAATCTTAGAAAGAAAATCTTTAATACTTCTGTTTCGTTTGTTTACATAAATTTATTATTTACATATTTAATTTCTTCGTTTATAATAATAAATAAATCAATATATCATATTGTATATTATTAAAACAATTTTATTTTACTTTATTATAATGTTTATAAGTGTCTAAGTCTTAGTGGTACAATTTAGCCGACTGGTTGGGTAAATTGTACCGAAGGAAAGCCTTTAGGACAACGTATATATTACGAAATCCGTTAACAGTATGGTGTTGGTTTTGCACTGCATTTTAAATGAGATTCTAAGCTAAAAGGTTCGAGATGAAATAGTTGTTTTAGATCACATCAAAAAAAGATATTTTGCAAAAACTAAAAAGTGGTACAATATATCCGACATTATAGGGGAGACCCTATAATGTTATTGATAAAAATACATATTTTATTGTTTAAGGATTTGTTTCTTAGGAAAATGTTTTTGATAAAAACACATTTATTGTTTAAGGATTTGTTTCTTAGGAAAATGGCCACATACCGCTTTTTTCATAGCACATAATATTGACTGCTAACCGTGAATGTATTAGTATGTACCCCTGCCTACCTCGGCTGACCAATATCAAAACCTAGCAAGGGACATTTTTTTCGAAATACAGTTTTTTAAACTGTCCAACTTATTTTG
>DVZL01007787.1:0-10577 GCA_018236625.1 Lasaia peninsularis
ATCCCGGGCAATGAAATGCTTATTCAGAAAAATCTGAAAAACATTTAAGAAAAGTTGCCCGACCTGGGAATTGTACCGTTACACCACAGAGGCGATTTAATTTAAAAAAATATATAAAAAATGTTTCTAATTGGTTGATATTATCAGCTGGTGGTTCTCGGAAATAAAGAAAACTCTTCTGAAAGCGTATAATGGTTTTTGTGTTTGAAAAATAGTACAATAGAGCGTGCTGTAGAATAGCTCAGTGGCATCGGTACCAATATGATTGCCTTATCAATTCCTGTCACCATAGTGATAGCGCTCGCTATTGTCTTGGTCCGTACTGTAAGTTATCAACTATGTTCCATCATATTTGCTACTTAATCCCATACAAACAGTTGTATTAATATTACGATTCCAATACTCATATTAATTTATTGTAACATTATTATCATTATATTTTGTATTGACAACAAGTTTTGTCATTTTCACTACCAGTTGTACTTATCAGTAGTCTTACGGCGCGCGGTCACGTCACCATGACAATATAATATTTGAGTTTTGAGAATTTAAATTAATCCTCCTGTCTGTTAATCGGCCAACTAAGGGACTCAACATACTTACGCAGATCTGTGGTGTGCATTCTATTCTACCTTATTTCGAGTTTTAAGCATATAATATTTGTGTAGTTCTTACTCTTTTGCATAGTTGAGAAATCGTATAAGAATGAATTGCTTTCGCTCTCACATGCTAATTACTTTTCAATGTTGTAAAAAAAGTTGAAATTCGACGTTTGACCGGTCTAGTCAGCCAGCCAGTAGCGTAAAAATATTTTATTGAAATAATAATAATTGGTTTTTATTTTATCATTAAAGTAATGAATGTTGTGTAAAAAAATATAGTATTACATCGAGAAATCTTTTTATTTCTTGTGTAACCTATATTATTTCTTATATAACACTTGCTATGTAGGTCAAAGTCTTAATTCAAAGTAATTGAATTAAAGTTGTATGAAATTCCTATTATCATTATCATTATCATCATGAAATTCCTATTATATTTAGAGAAAATAAGGTTTTTCCACAACTAGGTATCATAAAATAATGCTCAAAGCTATATCTGTTGAAAGAACTGTAGTTGGTTCCACAGACATTGCCTGTATTGCTATTTGACAGTTATCAGACAAGAGGTTAAGGAGCCTTGGTGCCCTGTGGTACCCGCTTCTGGTTTCCATTTTGGTAGTCCAGCACTGCTGTTACGGTGAAGGAAAACAGCGTAAGGGGACCCAAGATTTGTGCCCAATGTGACGACGGACTTGCCACGTATTACAATAGAATCTAATATGGTCGTTAAACATGGGTGCATATGTACTACCTCTACCTACTCTTTCGGATGTGGTTATCACGATATATTTATACATCATCACACCACTCGCGGATAATAGGGGAGCAATTTGGTCGTGGAATGTCAACCTAGGTCTCCCGGATACCTATATCCATCATCATTCACATTGTATATCTGCTTTGTCAATCTTTCGTCTTTAATCCTTTCTACATGACCGAACCATCGGAGCATGCCCTTTCTCACTTTTACACCGACACTTTCTTTCATCCCACTCTTTCTCTGATCACACTATTACGTATGCCGTCTGCGAGTGTTATTCTACAAATTTTGTGAAGTGCACGCATTTCGACCGCGTTTATCCTACTTTCATGCTGCTTTTGATATAGTTATATTTATAATATATTCTTTTATTGTTAGTACTTAGTACCTACGCTTCAAACTATTGCCAACCTTCTTTATGTGCTCCGTTTGTTGTACACGTTCTGATATGTAAAGAGGAATATCGTCAGAGTATCCCGCCCTCGCTGACCTTCTGTTATTAACTAATGAAACGTGACAGCCCGAATCATTCCTCCTGACGTTAGGGTCTCGCCGCAGAAACTCGCCTAATTTATTGCTGTTTTATTTAAATTTCTTTTGATGGAATAAAAAATATTTTGCCAAAATTCTTTCAGATTTACGCTGCCCAATTTTAAAAACCTAATATAATACAAGAGTTAAATAAGATTTAACAGCGTTGACATCTGTGGCGATTTAAAATTACATTAACATTTCTAGCTCAGTGCTTGAAATGTTAATGTAATTTTTTGTAATTTAGGTTGTGATGGTGGAAATTACTTCTTATATGCTCGAGGGGTTAGCGTTTACGTCTGAAGACGACCTACCAACCGCGAAGCTCGGATTCTATTTCCGACGGGGGTAAGCATTTGTGTGATGAACACAGATGTTTGTATATGTCTGGGTGCTTATTAAATTTATTACCGTAGGTATCTATTAAGTATTCATATGTATTAGTATCATTGACTTACACCCATAACACAAGCATATGATTTGCTTACTTTGGGGTTAGATTAAGTTATGGAATTTTTTCAGATACATTTTTTTTGTCTTAGATTGGATGACATTTAGCCAAAGAGTAACCTATGTTCCGAGATTATTGGCAAATTTTTATGCCGCCGTCGCTATAACAAAAATAAAATAAAAAAAAAACATATATGATGCTCCCGTACAACGAACAGGATTCTTTGTCGTTTTCATAGAATTATTGCACTTAACGGATTTATCTATAGTTATTGTTTTAGATTTAGAAAATTAAATATTTAAGGAGCACTTATTTCAATGTCCAACAAAGCTTGTTCAATTAGATTACTGACGGCAGATTGGCGTCAAGATGACATTAATAATTAGAAAATGGAGTCTCAAATTAACAATGTTAGATTTCTAATTCAAACTGTCAATGAAAACGTCGTGAGAAAACCTGGAATTTGTGCCCAATATGGCGACAGACTTGCCACCTGTCATATCATGGGATTTAATGTAATCACTCTGCTTACCTTTTCGCGTTGCCGTTTGTCAGCAGTCAATCAGCTGTCCACCGATATGCTAATCGCGTTGTTTGTAATTATCGTGTCCTAAAAATATTTTTTTACGAAGTATTCCTTTACCGCAAAAGAGCTCATCAGAAAATGTACTTAAAAACTGCTCGGTAGGTACATAACGAGGTTCGAACCTAGCTTACAGAATGGAAGTCCGAAGTTCTAGCCACTAGACTACCTACTATACTATACTATATATAGATATAGTATTTAGTTAACGTTTAAATTTCGCTGTTTCAGTCGCAACTTCGTTTGTCTCTGCTGCTCAAGGAAACAAGGTGGTCAAGAAGCGCATTATATTTGTACATAGCGACTTTATTTAATACCATTTAATGATGATATAGATATGTCATTAGAAACAAAATCTTGGCCTGTTTGGTTTACAAACGTCTAAACCAGACCGACAGTGTTCCTTATCGGACATCAACCGTTCACTATTTACACAGTGTAAATGTTTATATTTGTATTATATTGTATTATAAGTATAATTTTGTATTTATTACCTTAGAGGGTCTCGGTGACCTAGTGGTACGTGCTTCAGATTTCTATTTCGGTAGTCCGGGTTCGAACCCCGCCACAGTATTCTAAAATCGGTGGTCTATTGGAAGTGACTCTGCTAACATATGCTCTTACGTGCCTCTTGGTGGAGAGGAAGATGGTCTACTCTACAAAAATCGGGAAAAATTTGCTATTTACTCTTTCTCCTTGCTGCTCTAATCCTGTAAAAATATATTCCGTACGTAAGTATAGTTATATAACCAAGAGAAACAAGAGAAACTACAACTTTACTTAAATATTATATATTTAATTTGAAAACAAACTTATCGATTCATGTATACATATAATCTTATGTTTCACATACGTAATCTCCGTATCATACATAAAGTGTCAATCTACTTAAGTCGAGTTATTGTAAAATATTACCTAACAACGTTTCTGTACAATATTAACTATACCCTCGGCCGCACCAATAAATCAATAATCATTTACAATTCTTAAGTTGCCAGCTCGACGTTAACTTTATAATAAACTTAGTGCTCTTCAAGAGGTCAACTTGTTTTAGACGAAGACTTATTGATCATGTTTCCAATATTTTTAATAAACTTTATCATAAAACTACATAGTGTTGACTAGTGTTAAAAAATTTAAAAATCGCCCACGATTAGCATTAAGATAAGTATTACTGAAAATATTATCTTATTGAAAATTATTTACTTAAGTCATTATAATATACATTTTTATAAAGTTCTGAGCATTAATATTAACATTATAACTTATAATTTTGGTGTCCATAGCAGAGGCGCATTTCTACAATCATCAAAACAACATTAAAGAGCCAATATCTAAATATTTACCAATTTTTATTCGGTATGTTTGAGTAATCTATTCATATATTTTTAATTATAAATTAGGACTCATATTTAAAATAATTTAAGTAATAAATCCTATTAAGTTTACTGAGATGGCACCTCTTTCGAAATCACTTTGCATATTATAATTCAATTGCTCTTATTACTAACACAGGAATCTTCGTTAAAAATCTCTTTGTTTGGTCTCCGACGCTCATTTTAATTATATAACCTTCACATTTTCAATGAAAAAACACATATTTTTACATAATTAAAAATTATTTATGAAATAGCCGACCGGTTTATTGCAAAGGTAATAATAAAGACGTACATACAAAAAAACAAGACGTAAACAGTATAAAAGGCGAGCTTATCTCTAACAAGAGATATCTTACTTCTAACCTCAGCGAAAAAACCATTAAAATGAAAAGAAAATGTATCTACTTGAATTAAAATTATATACAAATGAAAAAAATATGAAAAAAAATATATTAATTCATTTTACATAAATATAATATACTACATAACAAAACTTTGGAAACTTTACTGATTGTGATTAGTATTAATAGATAAATTTTAAAGTTAAGTAGTTTGTTTGTTCAACAATCAACAGTTGCTCAAAATTCTTATTTCTTACTAGAATAAAAATAAATCAGAATAGATATAATAACGTTATTGTAATTTAGATTTGTATTTATATTTTATAGTAGTTTCTCATAAAAACAAATTTTATAGTAGAGTCTCATAAAAACAAAGACGAAAAAAAGGACAGTATTATGATGTGAACTTAAATGACAGGGTGATTTATTTCCGTACAGCGACATCTATGAACCTGTGTTAGGACTAATAAATTTATACACACTAAAGATTACTGTGATGGTACATCTCCACGGTATGTAATAACTGGCAATAACTGAACACCGGGATTACCTATACAACTAAACGTCAACTCTATTCAATAACTCCTCGTCTAGTAACGTTTTATAAAATTACCTTAAATAACCCTAAAATATTGACTCCTAAAGAGACAGAGCCACTTAGTTAATGTATTTTATAAAATTTTACAAGTATGTATGATATAACAAAACATTAATTTTATTCTTGTCTGACAAGTTGAGATTATATAATGCCATCACCATTTTGTACATTTTAAGTTTTACATCTCAAGAGGGAATTTTTGTTCACTTGTCTAGTTTACAAGTTGCTATATACAAAGCTAATTACATAAGGAAAAAAGTACAGAACAATATAAGACGTAAAGTTTTTCGCCGTTCTTTTTTTACTTTGTCAGATAGCGACATGACAATAGTTACAAGTGTTTGAAATATTGAAGACTAGCTATGCCTGCGTTTAAATTTAACTAGATAAAAGTAGCCTACACTACTCCTTATTACATTTGCTGTCAACAAGTGAAAGTCTCATCAACATCCGTTCAGCCGTTTCAGAGGTTACCGGAAACAAACAGTATTATTTAAAAAGTAATATTTAGAATTTTTGTCTGTCTATTTGTTTGTATCCGCTAATCCCTGAAACGGCTGAACCAATTTGACGAGAATTTTATTGGAAGACAGCTAATTTAATATGGCACGCCTTAGGCTACTTTTATTTTAGAAAAGTATAAAAAAATAATTACATAAATAAAAACGCACGTGAAGTCGTGGGCATAGCTAGAAACGTTATAAAAGAATAACGTCACGCTAATATGCCCAAAGTGAATTGAAATGAAATTTATTTTAGTGGTAGGTACATACTTGGGCTGGCATACCCGCAAAGGTAAAAGCCCTTTAAATAAAAGGTTAAAAAAGGTACCTATATACTTATGCATCTACGATTAGCCGACGATATTATGACCCAAGATGCAACATGTGGTAAGTCCGTCGCCATGTTGTACCAATCCCATTCCAAGCAATGTTATGTTTTTGGATAAACTGAAAAAACTTATAGAACACTTGCCTCACTCGGTAATCGAAAACGGGACCACGTTTCTCAGTCAAACACCGACTATGCTCGACCACAAAAGCTACTTTTAACCTGTCGGCTAATCGTGGGTGAATAATAGTATGTATCTCTGTCTACCACTTCAGGCATAAGAGCGTGTCATGCTTACATTAAGCACATCATATAAACATGACAGTTCTTTGTTTTAACTGCATCATAGATTTTTGCAGCTGAACATTGGACATTTTGATATTATTAAATAATAGGTTCATCTATACATATATGTATATAATATAAATCAATTGTTTATTGGATCGCTAAAACTCGAGAACGGCTGCACCGATTTGGCTAAATTTGGTTTTGAATTATCTGTGGAAGTCCAGGAAACGTTTAAAAGAAGTGTACATTTAAAAAAATGCTTTAAATATATGTAGTTAAAATATTCCTAAATGTAAAACATTTGATGTTCGTCCTATCGTCCATAAATCAATTAAATTTAAAAGTCCTTCAAAAATGAAGCTTAATTTAAAAGAAAAGTATTTTTATCATTTTTCTTTTGAATGTAATTTTGGTTTTTATAACCCATAAGTGTGGTCATGACATTTACTTAAACGCTTAAAGAAATCTTTCTAATATATAATCGTTTTAAGAATCTAACATGGCAAATATATTTTCTTTTAATACATTACCCTCAGTCATGTCAAATTATTAGTTCACAAACAAATATAATTAGACACAGCCTGATATGCTCTTATATATTTCCGTAAACAAAATAAAAAAATAAAGGTTTCGAATTTAGCTTTTAATAGTCGTAGTACTAAGTGTCGGTGTCAAAATTCGAAAGAACATGCTTCGAGGATTCGGTCATGTGGAAAGAATGAAAGATGAAATATTGACAAAAAAGATATCCAAATGTGGATGGCTGTAGGTAAACGGAGAGACCTAAGCTGATATACCACGATCATCTATACACGTAGTATAAAAGAATGGTGTCAAGACTTCGAAACCGACGTGTCTGTATGAAAAAACTGCAGGAGAAGCTAGGCAAGTATGTAATAATTTTCTCTCCAACTCTCTGTCGACCCTACAAGGGACCTTCAGTTAATATAATGTGTATGTGTGTATTTATGTATGTGCCTCTGTGGTGTAACGGTACTGATGTCGCCTGTTAAGACCATTAGCCGCGTAAGGTCCCGGACTCAATTCCCAGGTCGGGCAACTTTTCTTAAATATTTTTCAGATTATTCTGAGTAAGCATTGCATTGTCCGGGATTAGAATGTGCGCGAAGTGGCGATAGACTTGCCACCTATCACATCAGTGCCCTAGTGCCTTGGTTAATCGTGGGTGTTCTAGTATATACTGGACTTACAAGTCGTGGATATCTAGCACAACTTTGCTTTTTATGTATGTGATAGTTTTTTTCTAACAATGATTGATTATAATTTAATAATGATATTAAATTAATTTTATAGAAGACACAAAATACTGATATTGCGCCCGGTAGTCTCCCTTCCTACTGCTGTTCATGAACGCTTATTTTTTCTGGACAAATGTAAACCAAAATTAGAACTAATCACAAAGTAAGACATTTATATGCTTGCTTTATGGGTGTTAAGTCAACGATATTAATACATAGATATACTTAAATTTACTAGAATAATCATAATAAACACCCGGACCCGAAAATACAGATATTTATGTTCAAAGGCCTATCAACGTTGGAAATCGAACCCAAGTGTCGTGGTTATTCTTTAAGCATGTACACAAACCCCTCCACCATCGAGGCTGTCATTATAATGTAGCACCTACAATTACGTAGAATTTTCCACGAAGTTAATGAATTAAAATGGACTAGCACAAGGAGGTTGGCCTATCTAGAAATTAAGAACTAACTAAACAGAGAAACATATCAACTCTTATTATTCCAGCCTAAGCTAAACCTCGATTAATATCAGTTCAATATGATACCAGAGCTCTTTTTAAAATGGCACAATTACGTGAGTGACATAAATTGACATAACTTCTTTGTTTGTGACAGATTTAAATGAAATCTATACAAATAAATCGTATTGGATTGTCTGTATGTAATATTTAAATAACCACTTTTTAATGGGTGCATATTATGTATATTTATAAGGTACTTATTATACCAAAATAACATTTTTTACGATTTCTGTCTGTCTGTTTGTATCCGCTAATGTCTGAAACAGCTAGATTGAGTTTGACGGAACTTTCACTGGCAGACAGCTAATGCAATAAGGACTAAGCCTAAGGAACGGCTGAGGCTGCTTTAATTTTAGAATTTTATTTTAGAAATGTATAAAATAAATCTATAAATAAAAACGGCCGAAGTCGTGGGCACAGCTAGAACACAAAATATTAAGTTAAGGTCATCACAACATAATTCTGAAAATTGTATCCAAATCGGTTAAGCCGTTTCTGAGATTAGCGTGCACAAACATACAGACAAAGTAAAAAAAACTTTGTTTTGGTTTCTCTTGCGTATAAAAAGCCCGCCCATTATGTTTTTTTACATATTGTTACCATGTACAGACAGTTTTATTATATGTATATATCACGATGGAGCGACCTTAATCTTTGATGTTACCCAGGCCTTGATTTAAACGAAAAATTCGAATATAAAAAAAGCAGGCTCAGCAATTACGACGATACCCAATAATAATAATTATACTCTCAGATCGCATCAAAGTAGGAAAATTAAAAAGTCCATCTTTATTTAAGAAATTCATTAAGAAAATCGTCAAAGTGTGCTAATGACGTCCTTTTACGTTTCGCAGAATCTTTTGAGTTAAAATAATTAGCTTCCAAAGCCCTGAGCCGCGGACTGCGACTGAAGCTTCTTTTGCACTCGCTTAACTTTATGTTCAAAATGACGTCACTACCGGATCATCATTTAACCGGATTCTCGACGGTACGTCCGATGTTATCGAATTATTACGTACTTTATAACGAAATCTATTTACAAAGAGATGCCATCTTGGATTTCATCTCAAGTTTTATTCATTAACTGTTCGCGTTACCTCGTCCGCATTTTTATTTTATTATTTTATTTCACACGTTTCTAAAACAAAATTCTAAAATATAAGTAGCCATTATTATATTAGTTGTCTGCCAGTGAGAGTCCCGTCAAAATCAGTCCAGCCGTTTCAGAGGTTAGCGGGTACAAAGAGACAGACAGAAAATAATGTATATGTACCTTTTAAACATACAAGAGAATATAGTAAAAAGCGGTTATTTTTATATTACATACAGACACTCCAATTTTATACATTTGTATAGATTATGAATTTGGAGCTTATATTATTTAGTAAGTAAACAATAAATTGTAGCACGATTAAGCCTCGGTGGACTAGCGGTACGCGCTTCGGACTTCCATTCGGGTAGTCGAAGTTTGAGCCCCGCCGTGTACCAATGAGTTTTTCTAACTTATGTACTACATTTTCTGAGTGCTCTTATTGTGGAGGAAATCATCGTGAGGAAACCCGGATTCATTGAATTCGAGCTTATCTAAGTTTAGGCCTAGTTTCCCTTCTGGGTTGCAGAGGTTTCGCTTTGCGTAAAAACTGGTGTCAAATCCCCTAGATAGAGCGAGTATGCCGCTAGCCATCGTCGTGTTTTTTCAATAATTACATTATATACGTAGTATATTATACTATTACATAATGACATTGTAGTGTTCCGGTCACGAAGTTCGGGTAGCCGGTAGACTTGCACATAAGGTCTAACAGCCCAACAACAGGGTAGCGACGCACCTACAACGTCTATGGTGTCTATAGGCCACGGTTGTATCTTACCATCTGGAGACCCGAGTGCCTGTTCGCTGTCTTATCCTATACAAAAACTTTCTGAGTAATTTTATTAGAGAATGAATAACAACAGAGTTATAATATACTGGACTTACGAGTCGTGAATATACTAGCACATCTCTGCCTTTACGGGGATAATAGGCGCGAAGGTATTTTTTTAGATTTATATAATTTATTATGTTTCGGGTGCCTCAGATAACACTATTTTGACAAGTAAGGATGATTAGCTAACGGTACAAAGTATAGTCACGGCACAAGGGCATCCAGTTCAGTAGGCCGCCATGTCAGCGTGTATCTCAGAAAATAATCTTAATTGGGTTTTTAAATAAATTAATATTTGACGCACAAAGTTTTATCGTTAGTATTAATGATCCCCGAAAAGGTAGGTAGAGGTACATGTACCCATGATTAGCCGACGACATTAGGTCCCTTTACGTGACAGGTGGCAAGTCCGGCGCCATATCGGGCACAAATCCCGGGTTTCCTCACGATGTTTCCCTTAGTACTCAGATGGTACATGGCGGGGTTTGGACCCGGATTACCG